>JNDT01001846.1:0-70800 GCA_000697055.1 Saksenaea vasiformis B4078 | reverse complement strand
ATCCACTAGATCGAAGGTATCAATAGTACGATGCAAGATAACAGAATCAAGCTTCCTGTAGGACACATGGTACTGACTTCTTGTACTCAGACTTCCTTCATCATCTCGAATCATCAGATAAGAACATATGCTTAGTCACATTAGATTTTGCTGGACTAAGCACCGATGCCGATGATGGTTATGATTTGATTAGGTAAAAGTATGACATACAGGCTGTAGCAACGCGCTAAATCAGGTGCGTTCTAGGAATTATGCGAAAATCAAAAAATGATCGTTGATCAAATTCCATCTGATGGAAAAATCACCATTTTCAGCGGAGAAAGTGTTCTTGCACATCCGAACCAGCTTCAAGCTTTCGACTGCCGGCTTCCTCCGGTGAAGCGCTCAGCTTGAATAAATACCACAAGCATCGTTCCAAACCCTTATTTATACCAAGCACTTTGTATATCACCATAGATTGGTCATATGTGGGGGAGGGGGTGTAAGATATGCGTTGTGTTCATGAGACAGAAGAAAATGTGATACTATGTTGGAGGGCAAGCCTTGGATGACGACATCATCATACTTATTTTGATTTGAATTCTATTGATTATTTATTTGAGGAGGTCGTTTGCGTCCATTATATGTATGAAGTTCTGTGTAGATACCGTTAGATAAAAAGAATACGTTCGTAAAACTCGCTCCAATCAGATGCAGAATGACGGATGAAACAAAGATATATGACAGTTCTATCTATTCATATTGCACAAATCAGTTGCAGCGAATTATATAATCGTTTTAAAGGAGATGAATATATCACCATTCATACAAATCGTTCCGATCGTATACAGAATGACAGGTAAAACAAAAACATTCGACAGAGTTCTTTCTACATTCGGTCGAGTAGAAAACAATGTTGAATATGCTTTTACAATCGCGGATGTAATCAGATAATATATCAACTCCTTGCAATAGCATCTGTATGCTTTGAATTCAAGGAAGTAGCAGGCCGAGCCATGGAAAGAAAGACGATTTACAGATGCGAGCCATCATTTGCATCTATCTTGGAATGAAATAAAGCCCCATAATATGAGCAAAATTATAGTTGTAACAAAGCAGACAAGTGGCATGCAGTAGATCCCGAACGTCCCAGAAAGTTGACCGACAAGGAAGGGAAACAGTGCTGCCCCGGCAGCGCCGATACTATTTTTTTTTCAACCTAAGCATTTGAATGATCTTACGAGAAAAAGAGACAGATTGACTCACCCTGCAATGAAACCAATACTAGCCGCATGCATATATTTTGGAAGAATCTTTGATGCAAGCGAGATCGTAGTCGGAAACATGGGTCCCAGCATTAGTCCTGCTAGAATAAGAACTGTACGCCAGTGAGAAGGAAGCCAAGAAAATTATTACTTACATGCAGAATCAATTTGTATACTAGGGATAATCCATACAATAATAATAAAGGTTGCAGCACAGACAGTAAACAGCGTGATCATGATTCGTTCTCCGTAACGATGAGCGACATAGCCAAGGACGATCCTCCCTGCAGCCAAGCCGGCCCAGTATCCGGACTGAACGTGTCCCATTGTCACACGCTCTCCCATACGTCCTTCCACTAGGAAGGTTAAACCCCAACCTCCTAAGGTAACTTCCAGGCCGACGTAGAAGAGAATGTAGGTTGCACAGAGGAGAGTGATCCGGTTAAGGATGGCATGTCGAGGTTCCACATTTGAAGGCTGATCTAAGTGTGCTGTATCTTGAGAGCTATTATTCGTTTGCGTCGTTGCTTTCCGAAGACCAATGGTTACAACGATCAGGTTTACGAAAGAAATACTTGCTAAGAACAAATACATTCCACGGAAAGTGCGATCGTAGGCAAGTAACAATGTTCCCACAAGGGGACTTGTCATTGCACCAAGACCGTAGATAGCTACATATGCAGGAACAACGAGTAAGTACCAGGTTGTAAATGAATGAACCAAACCAACACACCATGCATGACGTTTAGCATCATGGTTGCATGAGGTACGTTTGCTGTAAACACATTCATGGCTGCTTCCATTAATGCTATTCCTGCGCCTTGGAAGACCATGAAACAGGCAACCACAGGGAATGGTAGCCGCAAACTGACGAGAACATATGCCAAGAAGGAAGTGATGACTCCCAAGTATAATGTTCCACGTTGTTTCAGCTTGCTATTCACTAGCATACCATTGCATGCAGCCGTCGTAACAAATCCAAAAGCACTGCATAAGAAGAGGAAAGATACGATCTGATCCGAGATGGTATAGTATTCTTTGAATTGTGGAAGAACAACGCCCATTGATCCATCGTTAAGACCGCAGACAAAACTGATGCTATTTGCCGCTATCAATGATTTAACAAATGGCTTGAGATCTCGCCAGTGCTCCTTTTCTTGTAAAGACCGGCAGTCTTCAGAATAGCTTTCGTTAAACTCCTTGTCGTCCGAGGCAAGACGAGCGGCATGATCTTGATTGTCCTTATCGTCCATGTGTTTAGGTAAAAGAAAGAGATTTCAATGGAAAAAGAAATGACAACCAGAAACACAGATTGAATTCTCTAGAAAGCATACGGCGATATACATGACGACAGAAAGAGAAGAGAGAGATAGTATCTCTAGCTGTCTTGTCTCCGAATTTCGGACCGATAGAAAGCAACCTCATGCATTTTTGCCGAGGTCCTCGACTCTTTGTTCGGACGTTTTTCGGGACTTTATTCCTGACTGATACAGTGTTACCAAAATGAACTGCTTGGACCATTACATTTGGTCAAACGACAAATGAGAAACTGGTTCTTACCTAACCAATCAGATAATAGGTGCCTTACTAGCCAACTAGTGTCACCGAAGGAGATTTCGGCAATTCAAGTCTACGCTAAATCTCCGTCCGAGAGCTTCAGCATCTGAACCCTAGGTCTCATCTCTGTCTCAAAAGGTAAGAAAACTGTAACGCTGTACTAGCCACGTATATCGCGTCGGTATTTCAAGACCCTGATAGGAGGACGCCCGTGTCTCTCGGAACATCCGAAAGTTGAGTGAATGCTGCGTGTTCGTGCATCACACGTCATCTCTTTCAGAGATCTTTTCTAAGTAGACTGATGCGTCCTGTTTAGAAACGTTTGTGCTATCGTACAGCAGCGATCATTTAAATCAACCGTGTTTCTTAGAACAGTGGCGATTGTTCGGACATTGCATATTTATTCGTCATCTTTCGAATTGGGGGACAATTTTGTATTTACAAAATTTATGAACATCCGCTCTTCCGAATTTTACCTTGCATCGCCTCATTGACAACTGTTAAATCTTCCACAGTATCGTCTCGTCTCGGTATGTCTCGGCTTGCGAAAGGTTGGGAAGCATTGCCGCTGATAGACACAAAGATCTTGTTGACGATTTGATCGGGTAAGAAGACTGTCTACCATCGATCGGATCAATTTCATCCTTTTGTCTGGGCTTTCATCACCCACGGATTTTCTAGCGTAGTCAATAATAGCAATGCCCTCCATTTTCATTTGATTGATAGCTGATTGATGTCTTGTTAAATAGCTCACGATTGCGTTACAAATGTTGGCTACAAAGAAACTTGTATTATTATATTTTATTATACAAAATCTTTGACTTACCATGATATTCCTTTTTCATCACATAAAGAGTGCGATACCTGATGAATGGTCCGTTTTCCACCTTCAAGCGCTTTCTCTGGCCCTTTGCTTGAAGAAAGGCTATTTTTCGACTAGAGCACCATCTTGCAAACGCTGATGGTGATTTGCTGTCCAAGCAACTAGTGTAGAGGGATAACTCATGAAATTCTGTTTGTTCAATGAATTTTTACGCTAAGAAAGGATGAAATATGCGACCATCAGCATATAAATCGATGATAAAACAACACGCTACTTACATCCACTTGGTCGCCAGATGGACGCAAAACTTATTCAAGCAGCATAAAAAGTCATCCGCGGTTAGTACATGGAAGATATTTGATGTCAATTCACTCACTCCTGAAGGGCATAGCTGCCAAATGGCAGCGGGTCCGCTCCGCATCTGACGCGGTGGATTATACTGTGCGCAAGTGCTAGTTTATTTGTTAACGCCATAGAGGTCTTGAAGCGATACAACGTTCGGCGAAGTTCTGTCCTGGAAGTTGAGTGAGGCCCTGTGTGACAACATTTACTTACCTGGTGGTGAACAATGGTCTACGCCACAGCCGAGGTGGTTAGGGACAGAGATCATGGAGGCTAAAGAATAGACATAAAGACATGAGTAAATGTTTATGAATTGACGTTCTTACCGGGGATGCCTTTTTGAAAAACAAGGCTAAAGAATTAAAAAGTGATTTATGCGTGTCTTTTAAACACGGATCATTCTGGATGAAACCTATCCTGTTCTCGAGACATTTTTACTCCTTCCGGTAGGATATTGGGAAATCGATCACTGAAATACCTCAATGCAAAAACGATGTTCCTGTTCAACAAAACATTTTCCTTGTCTTAGATATTTTTACTGCTTCCGATGGTACTGAGAAACCATCATTGAAGCAGCTCAATGCAAGACTCCGGTTATCCATGCGCGAACTATTCCTTGGATTAATGCAAAACGGGCTACATCCCAATGCAAAGACGCATCACTTTCCAGCGCAAAATTTATGAGTTGAACGTCACATACTGTTTTTTGATGGAAAGACTCACTCAGAATCCAGTACATTAACTTGAGGTTGAGATGAAGCAATTTATTGAGATCGTTTTTCGTCTAAAACAACAGACGAAAGTGTACCCGGTTGCCTGCTTCAACAAGATCCCGCGCTTTTTGAATATGCTTATAAAGACCAGGAATAGAAATTTGAGTCCTTCAAAATGCTCACAGAGCTTCTGTTTTGCTTCCTCAAGTACAGTTCAAGATTATGATCAAGTAGCTTGATCAAAAAAGCTGAATGCTCAAGAAACAGCTTTTCTGGCGCACGCTTAAGTTGCTTCTTTACTCTTCCAGAAAAGTACCGTCCCAGGCCCGGCGTTGAAGCTCGTTTAGCAATTTGTAAGCAGAGCTCCGAGATATACTACACTGCTCTGCTGCTTTCGATGCTGTTAGTCCTTCCTCTTGAACTAGACTATGGTCCCATTTTCAAAAATAAGGGACCCAAGTAAATCGTTGCCGATATAGTTGAAAAAAAGATATCACTGTATTTCTGGTCATTCTTGGTAAGATTGGCAGAAAAAAAAAAGCCGGCATATGCGGCGCGCCTGAATAGAATGGCCAGTTTTCTTCCACGTATTCGAGAAGGGATCTTCTCCGACACAGGACATTTAAAACGGAGGTAGCAAAAAAGGAAATTATCCGAAGACGATTGTTTCACCAATTGCCGATCTGGTTACAGAAATGCCTGGTGGCGAAGCAAGAACGACCCGAGTCCGTCTAGCGGAAATTTAAGCTGAGATGCTCCAGGAAGTAAGAACATAAGTTACACCGGTGAAATTCCTCTTTAAGCACAAGTACACAGCCAACAGTAGGAGATGAAGAATAAATAGGTCGCTTTTTGGGGATAAGGCTATTCCTTTACTTGCAAAAACAAAAAAAAAATGTCACCAAAACGTCTTGCCGTTCAGTCACTTGAACCGATTTTGTACATTGAACCAGAATCAGAGAGCGCCACTGTCCTCCGTGGCTCGGTCGACGTGCCACCGTTAAAGGCGAATACCGTCATAAAGACGTTATCTGTGGAACTGGAGGGTTACATGATTCGTCAGTGGGATCGAGGTAGATTAATCTGTCCCTCAACTACTGCTTGCTCATCTCAAAACGACATGTAGGTTCTCTCCAGTTATGTTTGGGAGAGGACAGATCGATCAAAACCCTCGTTCGAAAAAGTTTGGCACTCTATACAAATGATGCGGCGGTATCTATGGATAGCAGACACGTGTATTTTGAGATGTTACTGCCGCGTGGTTTACCTGAGTCTATCCACTGCCCTCATATCCAAGTGAAGTACCGTGTTACGGTAAAGATGGAAACAGAAACAAGCACATTGTGGAACAAAATCATCACAACGTCGTGGAGCTATGCAACTACCACCATCATTTTGGCGAGGTTATCACTTGATCATGCCCTGATTGGCGAGAACACAGTGCAGAAACCGGATTCGTGCGAGCAACGCCCGCCAGGCATTCGTTATCGAATAACGTGTCATAGCAGAAGAATTATCCTTGGCTCAGACATCAGCATTCATTTTCAACTGAAACCTGCTGTAGAATCTGTCCGTGTAGATCGGATTACCGCCCATGTCATGGAGACACGAAGTGTTGTACACCCTGACAAATCACGTATACGTCGTAGCAACTGCGCCCTCATCCCTGTCGGGAGCGATGTTACACCTTTCCAACTTGAGGACACGTGGCAAAACACAATCCACTACCGTGTTCCGAATGATAGCGATTTAGTCCAGTCGACACATTACTATCCAGAATTTCAAGTCCGTCATACGTTGCTAGTAACCATTTTCTTTTCGTATCCCTTAAGTCAGCATCCACCACTGCAGGAGATCAGTTCGTCTGTTGTATTTGAAGACGATATTGACCTGGTATCACAGCAGGTTGGTGGTCTATGCGCCAAAGGATCAATGGAACTTCCATCCTACGCATGTGCAGCAAAATCAGAAGCTGTATACGACCTGTCTGCCGAGAATACGCTTATTGCTGCAGATTTACCATGTTACAAAGATATTGTATTAAGAACTAATGTATAATATGCCATCTTGATACACCTAATATAAAACTTACTTTGTATACCTAAAGTACCATGTGGCAGCGAGATCCGAGATTGAATGCTTACAATACCTCAGTTTCCATATTAAACCATAAAATGATAGAGAACTACGGAGAGTGATAGGTAATTCACGAAAGAGAACCAAAAAAGGGATAATCCAAGACATTAAGACTAGTTCTCATCGAGAAAGACAGAATACATCCCATGAGCACTCTGGTCTGCCCCTAGACAATGACGCATCTTGCCAGTGGAACACACACATTTCCTTGCGTACGTTGAACACACAAAACAAGTCGCGACTATGAAACACGCGACTACCGTCGCGTTCGTTAAAGAAGCGATGCAAAGGCCATAAGTAGAAACAGCGGATATTGGGGCACAACAACACCAACGGAGGTCATAGTAGGTGCGGATGCAATCTGTCAGTAGATGAAAGAGTTGATACCGTTGCGATTACACCCAACTCTAACTTTACGTTGGAGGAGGTAATGATCCAAAGAATCTCACCCGATTATGCGCAAAGAATAGGTGACCACGGGATAGGGTCAAAACATGTGAAGGCTTCAGATGCTTTCTTCAGTTATTTATATAGAAAAATCAAGATTGGTAACAGAGTAACTGTTGCATCGGGCAACTGCATTTCTTCCAACTGGCGTATAAATGCTCTTTGACGCTGAAAGGTCTGAAGGGCTCCCGGAGAGAAAATCCCTGATCGGGTTGTGATTCCATGCAAGGAAAAGGTTATACAGCCACATGAAAAAAACTATTGGAGTTTGAATACCCATTTGCGTCTATTCGAAGATATTTGACGTTACTTCCAGATAAACTCTGCGCTTTGAAGCACATGTTTTTACGTTCATACGATGCTATGATTTGCGTGTCATATTGATTCGTGTCACGTTTATGTCATTGATAGCTTCTCATTATCTAACGCAAAAGATGTGTCAGAGACAGGGTTTTATTGTCTCATGGAAAACGCGTGTTGAAGATAGGGCGCGATTATCCCGTGTTAAAGGCAACGTTCTTTGTCTCATGCAAAAGGCGTGGCAATGATAGGTTTTTTTTTAATTTCATGCGAAAGGTGTGTGAAAGATACGGCCTTTTTTATCTCATGCAAAGGCGTGGTCGGTGGTAGGGTACCATCGTCTCATTCAAAGGATGAGTCAGTGAACCGGTTCTTTCGCCTCATAGAAACGGTATCTCAGAAATAGGATTCCGTTGTCTCATGCAAAAAGTGTGTTGAAGATAGGTTCATTTTATTTCACACAGAAAGGATGTCTCAGATAACGGAAAGTGATGCATATTTAAAGGGACGACTTCTTTTTCCTTTTCCTTTTTCTTTGGCTCCGTTGGTACAAACATCCCTGGTATGGATGTCAACTTTTTGTTACATATCCAGTATCGTTCATCTCCCGCAATAGATCGCCAGACGTTGTATCGCTTCGACTCCTCTGCACGCCATTCAAAAATGGCCGTTCCAATGCCATCGGGTCTCCCTCAACCTCTCGGCGCTCCACCGAATCAGGTGCGGGGCTTTGGCCCCCGTCGATGGGAGGAAGTACCCTTCGGGGCTAAGTGAAAAAGATATTAAAGCTCATTTTTGACATCGTTTTTCTTATACCTGTTCCTGTATGCAAAGCAAAGACCCTACCCGATATCCGGAAGCGTAGTCCTAAGATGTCACAGACTTCTCGCGGCTGTGTAATCTGGCTTCAAATTGGAGGAAATCCGAAGCTGAAATTTCCGCTCCTGGTCGAAGACGTTCTTCGACCATCAGTTCATTGACTACCAGACGGAAGGAAACTGCGTCGACGGAGCCATAGCCGATGTCTGATAGACCGAAAAGCTTGAAGCCAACAAACAAGACTAGTCTATATTTTAAGCGTCGGGCGCGATCCTTTTATGCCTTATTCCTATCTCCAGGCAGCTCTGGAGGCAGCCGGAGTTAGTGTTCATAAGAACGCTTTAGCGCCAAAGGTATTCAGTGGGGCGGTACTTACGGACAATGGCCAGATTTTACTAATCAACTGTGTGAAAGTCTATAGTAGGTTTACTTCGATTGACGCACATCCTGAGTCACTATGGCGTCAATCATTACTGACAGATAGTCCAGATCTTCGCTACAGCGGGACCAGAATAGTAGTCGGTGCATCTGATGGATCAGTAAAGTCGCTCATTGGAACGCGACCGGCAATCTTTTTGTGCCCTGGATTATTTCTCTGTGGTGCAAGAAAAAGAGGTGTAGATGGGCCCAAGTACCAAACGCTTCTCTCCTAAGATCCCACGAATTTATCTGGATACGAAAGTTGTAAAGTCAAACAGAACTACTTTATTCAGTGTGAAATTTGGTTAATTGAGAGATGGATAACAACGGGAATACGTTGAGACTCTTCGATGATTGTTTATTATTGTTTTACAGGGAGCTTTTATAGCAGTGGCGGTGTTCTTGAGAAATAAAAATTTTACAATGATAAACCAATGATCGATGTTAAAGAGGTTTCAGGTACAATCGGGTATTGGACCCTGATATGATTTGTACTTCAGCTTAATCATTATTTATCCGGTTTCTCATCTGTGAGGTTTATCTGTAGATGTCGTGATATGATTTAGTCATTCTGTATGTAGAATACGACACTCAGGAAGTAGCTGTTGGAGATTGTATTCATACGGTATAACGGTACAGCTGAGGCAAGTCCAGTCCAAACTCAATTGTCCCTCCGCGTTCACGCTATGTCGCGCGATCCATTCCTGTCGCAGACCTCCTAACGTACCAGCCTTTTACTATCTGAACTTTAGTGGACAGTGACGGAAACAAAGCAGAAGATACACAGGCCAGATCGTTTTCGCGACTGTTCCAGACAATCGCACTGGCTGTCATAAAAGAAGGTCAGGAAGCTAAAATTAGGAAAAAGGACGCGGAGATGATCCATAAGAGCAACGACCAGAGTGGTGTATCTGCTTCGACCGGTGCGATCTTGATCTTTTTGGCGACAACGAAGAAATTGTTATAATTGGCAACAATGCTTTGGAACCTTGTTTGCAAACTTTAGCTAACAGTCTGTGTTCCAATTTAAAAATTGCAAACAAGACAGTCGAAGACAAACTGGAGCAGTTTCTTTAGCTATGAATAATCAATTTTTCATTATGTATTAGCCCAATTTCAATCTTTGCGCAGGAGAGGAGTGGAAGAATTACATGATCACTGTACGTGCGATGTCTGTGTTTCCAGAGAGCGCCTTCGTTATTGAAAGTCTATCTGCAACGTCGGGAAGAAAGTTGTCTTGCTTTTCATAGTGGTATAGATGAAGTACACCTATGTTTTAATGTAATGCTGAGCAGTTTGGGCGTCTATGCCACTAATTTAGCTGCTTCTAAAGCAGTTAGCTATCTCTTGACAGCCCCCGTGAATAACTTTGCTATTTGCTGAGGAGTAGTATATCGGCTACACAAACCTCCAGTCTTCAGCTTTACCGGCGGAAAGTCTCTTACTTTGATAGGGAATAAAGGATATTCCCAGGCAACGCGAATTTATACTATCAGTGAACGCAAATCCTAAATACAGTACGATACATTACAAGGTTGCGGCTGATAAGGGTTTAGCCCGGTCCGCACACTACTATCCAAAAGTTCAGGCCCACCACATATTACTAGACCTTTTCTTTTTCTTCTTATCCATCACGCAATGTCTCTGGCCACAGGGGACTGTTCCGGTTGGACGACATTGGTTTGGTATCTCCTATATACTGTAGTCTATACAACAAAGAGTCGACAGAACTATCATCGTATGGCGGTGTGGCAAAATTGAAAGCCGTCTCTTGTCCGCCGAGGATGCCTTTGTTGCTGCAGATCCACCCATGTTACAAAGATACTGTATTGAGGACGTAGTTTCGATATACCATTTTGACATTTTGTAATATAGATCCTAGTTTGCGTATCTAGCGCAGTATAGAGGCGAGATGCGGAAGACGACAAGAATAATACGAAAAGCGCATTAGTTTTTGCTGCGCACACAGACAGGCCATGAGCAATGGGACAGGGCAATTTAATGCGTCTTTCCAGTTTCATTTCCATACACAGAGTGGCAGACCATGATCCACCGATTTGATATGTTGTCGGGAGAGGATACATGCCTAACAATCAGGACGTACAGGCAGTATCTCTATGGTGTTTTTAAACGACGAGAGGGTAGAGCAAAAAAGGATGTGACAGATCTGCAGAGCCAATAATTTTCGCTGTCATTTTGGCTTTGCAATTTATTCATGATACTAGAAGACACAGCATCGCCTAGAGTTGATTTCTCACAAAGTAAAAAGAAAGGAAGCAATGGCTGCACTCATGCTTAACTGGTGATACTCAGATGATGCCAATGCTGAAGAAGACATGGTAGAAGCGTTTGCAAGACAGCTTGAAGAAGGTTTGAAAGCCGCCATGTTCTGATTGTGTTGATGAGGCTTTTTCCGTAGTGTGCTTAAACAATCCTGTTGTCAAAGCAGATGTAGATGCAGATAGCGATGACGAGGATCTAGACAACGAATGTTTCGGATATCAGCCATTACCGCAGGATGACGACGAAGCGATCGCTGACGAATCACTGACTGAGGAGATAGAAGAGAAGGTGGGGACGCCTATCCAGCCTATGTCTGTGACATTGGACGAATCAGAAAGAATGTCAGAAGGTGAACAATGCGCTATATTTATTTTTATATGCTTAAAATCCAAGGTCTCTAGAAACATCGGAATTAATCAAGTCCATAATGAACACTATCCAGTTTCCAGCTACAGCTGTCCCTGGTTAGTATTTTTTGCAGCATGACACACACAAGTTGCATATTAATTATGTTTTTAGAATGGGCCAAAACCATTCCAGAATCAGTGTGGATGCCGCGTGTGAGGGAAGCTGAGTCTGCGCATAAAAATGAAGAGTGTACGCGTTCGGAAGGCTGATGGGAATAATAATAAAGGGTGTCTGCATTAAAAGCAAGTCTGCCGTAATTTCCGTCAATGTCTGTTGATGGGGTTTTCTTGAACATGTACTGTCAACGAAACAGTTTTAGGGCATTTCAAAAAGGAGAAGATTTGTGCTTTTCAAGGAAAATGAGTGTGTATCTGGCCTTTGTCCATTTCGATCCAATGAAAGGGTAGTCTCGATCATCGCTAACATCACAACCCAATGCATAGAGATCACCAGATGACCCATAACAAGTCGTTGTTTTTTAAAATCAATATCTCACGTAAAAAGAAAAAAAGAAAAAAAAAGACACTCTCCCTTATCGTGCACATGTCGCACGACGATCAGTCTTGAATCAGGACTCATTAATCTAAATCTCGTTGTTACAGACTATCAGGGACTTAGCGTGTTCACTTGTTATGTTTCCCTTTTTCTAGTCTTCTATGTCTATCATGTTTGCCATAGAAATGAAAGCGAGGTGTTCGTCAGTAAAAGACAATGGTATTTGTCGAAGCTAAAGGATCCATCGGCTGCATGGTATACTTTCGAAAAGGAAGAAGAGTCCGCTTATGATTTACTGAGATGCCTTGTGACACAATTTTTCCTTCCTGCCCCTTTATGGACAACCACTCAGGAGCTTTATCAGCATATCATCATACCTAGAATTTTTGATTCTCAGGCCTGACACTAGCAGGACCGTACATAGTGTTTACAAAACGTATTAAAGTTATATGTCTTCTTTTGCGCACAACTGGTACTCAGTATACTTCTCTTGTTGTAGCTTGAAGGACTGAAGGCTGGTCATTCAGGGGGATTCATCTGAAGCTGATGGAGAGGGAGAGGGGCTCTTTTTTTTTTTGGTTTTTCCCCCAGTGAGGTATGAAGGTGTCTTAACGTTCCCAATGGGCAGAGTCCCGCAGCTTTTGGTACGCCAACTGTGACTGTGTCTAGCAAGCCATCCTATTTGATTGGTTTAAAAGTCATTTCCGCGGGGATAGAGGGTGTGAAGCCGCTCGCAGCTTCTCACACAGCTCACACATACACTTCACACTCTCACTCACAACCGAGCCAGACAAAAAGCTTAAAGGTTAGTAGGTCGTACCTATTAGGCCCAGAAAAAAATTGCCCTTCTTTCTTGGACCATGAGCAGACACCTCTCCCTCCACTGCCCTCCATCGGCTTCTGTTGACCATCAGTAGCTCATCTTGTTGCTATGACAGCAGTTTTTTACTTGAAAAACGCGCAATAATTCATGCTCTATTTTTTTTTATTAGTCTGAACCATGGGAAAGGAAACCACCAAAGCAACCAAGGCTTCTTCCAAGACGGATGATAGCAAGAAGCGTTCTAAGAAGAAAGATCCAGCTGCTCCCAAGCGTGGTTTGTCGGCATATATGTTCTTTTCTCAAGATCAGAGACAAAAAGTCAAAGAGGAAAATCCTGATGCCACCTTCGGTAAAGCAGCAAAAAAAATTTTTTTATCTCATACAAGAAAAAAGAGACTGATTGATGTTATTATTATTATTATTAGGTCAAATTGGCAAAATTCTTGGTGAAAAGTGGAAGAATATGACGGATGCAGAGAAGAAGGTAAAGAAAAAAAAAAGAAGATACCACGATAAATCATCATCTTAACTCATTCTATGTGCTCTATTAGCCCTATGTTGAAAAGGCTAAGGCTGACAAAGAACGTTACGATAGTGAGAAGGCTGTAAGTTGGATGTTTATGCCACTATCTCGGACATGCAACTCACATGACTCAAACGATTAGGCTAACAGCAAACAGAGCGATGGATCAGAGGAATAAAAGACAAAAAAAATGTAGTAGTTGTCGTCGTTCTACACATTCTTACTGCACAACACAATAAAAAAAAGAAAAGCTAGGCTTAAGAGAGGATGATATCAAACAACCCATTTGGTTGCTGAAAATCGTTGTGTACAACATTGACCAACCAGTACTGGTCGCCAATCGTTTTCAACAAGTTAGCCGTCTCGCTTCCTCGTTTGTACTGGTGCTCCCAATCAGTCCATAGTGCATATGCTTCATCCTGCAAATAATGTTACCTCTAAGCATTTACTCTTAATCGCTTTACCTTCCACGCTTCAAAATTGGCTTTTTCAATGATGGTAGGCTGAACAATTTCCTTCCCTGGAAAAACTCCCCAGGTCACTGCATTTTGGGACTCTGAATCTTGCACATTGGTCAAAAATTCGCCCTATAAAAAAAAGAAAAAAAATTAAAGCTGCTATCAATTTTTTTTTTTTACGCCACAGCAGGGGCTAACCTACTTTGCGGTTTGCAGCGTAATATGTGATACACTGCTCACTTTTAAATGTTTCTAGCAGTTCACGGAGTTGATGGTCGGACACAAAGAATTCAATAAACGCCTAATGTTTCATGAAGCATTCATCGGATTAATCAACATGTTGCTTACTTTTTGATATACATAGCCACCAGCCGGACCCCATCCATACACTGGGTCTTGACTCGGAACTCCATTTACAGCTGGTTGGGAACTGATTGTCCAGAACCCACGACGATTCAAGGTCGCCAACTGCTGTCGAATGGTATCTGTTTCTGTCTGCAATGCTTCCTCACACCATGGTAAGTTGTCTATCTGACCCAAAATATATTTTACAAAAAGTTGGGTAACGTCCTCTATTATCGTCGGATGACCCCATTTCCGGGTGGCTTCCGATGTCTATTAAATCCCTTCCTCAGCCTGTTGCCATACTGTGTTAAACCTTACTGCCAAGAGCTGGTTTTGACCATATGTCGTTTCTCCAAACGCTTTGAACA
This sequence comes from Saksenaea vasiformis B4078, assembly GCA_000697055.1. Classification (NCBI taxonomy): domain Eukaryota; kingdom Fungi; phylum Mucoromycota; class Mucoromycetes; order Mucorales; family Saksenaeaceae; genus Saksenaea; species Saksenaea vasiformis. The sequence goes on along the minus strand of JNDT01001846.1, from coordinate 56,296 downwards.
AAGAAGTTAGCCATTCTATCTTGTATCTTTTCTTGTCCTCTTTACCTGGTGATCGTGCATCACCATATCGACCGTTCGGAAATTCATCCCAGTTTTCCACCGAATTAGGATTATGAATCGTATTCCAAAGTGATAGCTATTCATATATATGAGACATCGTCTTAGCCAGCCACAGAACTTACATTTTCTGGAATGACCTTTTCTTCTTGCGGTATGAGATCAAGTGCTTGTAGAATCAGTTTTGTTGATCGTTCTAAATTGAGGGTCGAAATATGAAAAGCACAGATATTTTGCTCTTTGAACATGTTGGATATCATCTCCACCGCCAATTTGACACCATAATCCTTTACTTTTTGATCATCGGCCTTGTTTTGGGTGTATCAGCAAAAATATTCTCTTTCTCTTTCCCTCTCTTTGCAGCATCTCCACTTTCTTTTTTTACCTTGATCAATTCCAAATCTTCAAGAACTCTTTTTGGAACTTTCACTTTGCATAGATTAAGCATACGACGGAAACTTTGATAGGTTGGAATTGGCATAATGCCGGGTACGATGGGTACATGAATTCCTACCAGCACACACATTGAGTCCTCCTAAACGCCCACGTTCCGATAGCTTACCACTCTCACGACACTTTGTTGACCATGATTGAAAAGCATCTGTACAGTAAAATAACTGAGACACGATAAAGTCGGCTCCAGCGTCGACTTTTTCCTTCAGGTACTGGATATCCGTGGCCATGTCGGGAGAGTCCAAATGACCTTCGGGGTAGCCCGCTACGCCGATACAGAAATAATCATCATACTGTTCTCGGATGTATTTGACAAGATCAATGGCATGAACAAATCGATCATCAACGGGTATCCAGCTTTCTTGCCCACGAGGGGGATCGCCTCGAAGCGCCAAAATATTCTGAATTCCGGCCTCTTTCGCAGCCTAATCCATGATAAGCCTGGCACCATGCAGAGAAAAAAAAAAAAAGAAATGCGTACCTTGAGCGCCTGGTCCAGCTTTTCCTTTTCCATATTTGTACAGGTTAAGTGCATTAAAGTTTCCAGGCCATAGACGTTTTGCGCCGTCGAACAGAGTTCTAACGAACGTTCATGGGTAGAGCCTCCTGCGCCCCATGTGCAAGATACAAAGGTTGGCTTTAGCAGGGCCATGCGCGCCATACGATCGAACAGATTGGCTAAACCCTGAAGTTGCAAAATGAATGACGGAACCCCTTGTGATACGAGTTAAACCTACGAGTTCAGTCTTTGGTGGAAAATACTCAAAAGAATAACATAGTTCGTTATTCGCTTGTGCTTGCTTTATCTTGTCCACAATTTTCATAGTGTGAATAAAGCCAAAGACTTACAACCCGAGCTGAGATATCTCTGCATCAAGATGTGACTTTAAAGCAACTCATCGCTGTCGCAATTCGGGACGGCGTTTTGTTGGTCCGCCCTCTAGATCAGGCATTGGCAAAGTTGAAAAGTGAAAACCAATCGAAAAGTAGTTCCTTTTTTTCTTAGAACATCATGAACAAGGGAACTTTTGATGCAATTGAATTGAGAAAATGCACAATTGCTCAGGTAAAAGCTTTGGTTCTTGTCACCCCAACTGGGAAAAAGAAAAATCCTTTTTTCTTTTTCGGTCATTCAAATGATTTTTTTTTTCGTTTTTACCATGGATACAGAGAGTCGCAAAAGGGAATAACAAAAAGGAAGGTGCAGAAATAAATAGAACGGTAGGAGTGTGTATACGAATGGTGTATATATATATATATATATATACATATACATATATATAAATGTATATATATAAAAAGGATCACTATTGCCGAGAGGCTTTTGTTGATGCATTGTCTTTCGATTTTTCAACGTGGCTATAAGCAGATGCAAAAGGGCGTGCACGACGTGTCACTGCTACCCGCCGGGGTGGTGGAAATGCCTTGCACTGTTCTTTAAGATCGACTAAGAATACACCTGAAGGTGACACATTGGCTGCTTGATCTGGTGGCGTTGTTGTTTTTTCCTCTTTTTCAGACTCACTTGGCTGTGATCGTTGTTGTTGTTGTTGCTGTGGTTGTGGTGGTGGTTGTTGTTGGGATGGTGTAGATCGGCGGATTTTTGCTCGAAGTGCTTCCATCACTGTGTCATGATCAAGTGGTTTTTCCTGCGTCCCCGGCTCGTTCCCCATTTGCTGTGGCGGAGGTGCCTGAGGTGGTTGTGACCTATTCTTTTTGGATGATTTTCCATTCATCCCAGGTCTTCGTTGAGAGCGGGTTCGAGATAATGTACGCTTACAAGCACGTTCACGAGGCACTGGAGGTGTCAAGGAAGGCGATTGCGCTGTTTGTTGACGGTTGTCCGAAGGTTCAGGTGATGAGGAAGCGGAGATTGATAAGTCGGCGAATGGTACTTCGAACGACGTGTAAGGTGACGATGGTTGCAGAAGAACGGAGGAAGGCGAAGGAGGGGTATTTAGTTGAGGATCGAACGAAGACACTGCTGCAGCTGGCATAGACATCCAATCTGGTATCACTTCATTTGAAACGCCAAGTGATCCTATGATCAATGGTTAAGAAAACACTGAGGAGAAAAAAAAAGGGGGAACTTTTTTTTCTTTTTTGCTTTACCAAACGACTCGCTTATCACATCGTCCAAAGTCAACGGTGGATCGCTTGAACGACGGTTGTCATTGTTATTATTCACTCCCATATCCAGATACTTGGCTTGTAGTCTGGCTTCTTCTGCTCGCCGGATTTCCTCTGCCGTACGTCGCTGTTAAAAAACGAAAGTCGACAGTTAAACGTCTCTCCCTTTCTTTCTCTCTCTCTCTCTCTCTCTCTCTCTCTCTCAGCTTTCTTTTTGACAAAGTTCTTACTCTGTCTTCCTCGGATTTGGCAATAAGGATATGCTTTAATAAATCGGTATCATGTTTGTACGTTTGAAGGATCTCTGATACGGAAATATCTGCTAAGCCTGTTTGGGTCTTGTTCTGGAGGAAGCTAGCGTCATTCAGAGTCGTTTTGCTGGAGTTTGAAGTCCACATACTCGAAGTCACGGATAACATGCTATTCCTCAAAAGAGCATGATCGAAGAAAAGGCGGAAAAGCCCTACTTTTATGGCTCTGCGGGAACTTAGGAAGCCACACCGTGACAGCTTTTATCATTTTTAGGGCTGTCTTTTGCCCTCATTTTTATCCTGCTATTGTGCCCAAAAAGTTATGTCCGTTTCCGAAGTTATTAGCAATCCCTTCATCTTAATTCACGAGCTGTTTGGTATGAAGCATTTAGAAAAATAAAGAGCCAAAGAAGAAGTTGACACCATGGTAGCATCCTACATTCAAGATCCTGCTGCAGCTCCTTCTGAATTTGACCCATCGCCAAAGTTCTCCGAATTATTCGCCAATCCAGCCGAAAGAAATCAGGCATGTCTACGAAGCTACCTGTGTTCCCTCTGTTCCCATTAACATTGGGAAACGTGATAGATTCCTTCCATCAACCATGTTCCTGTGCACGATATTCCCGAAAAGTCCCTTGTACGTTTTCGCTGTATGGTTCAGGATACCGGTTTGGGACAAGAAATATTTATAGCGGCCTACCACGACGATAACCATGAAAGGGGAACCAAAAAAATCGTCTGTCATCGATTCACGGATGATCCTGTTGAAATGAAGGTGAGCTAAATTTTTCCGTTCCCCATTTGTACATTTTTCTAAAATCGTTACTATTTCAGGGCGACTATCCCGATGAAAATCATTATTTAGGCGAAAGAACTGCGGTCTACTGTGTATCACCTCCTGGTGAAACCAGCTGGTTGAAAAATCGTGCTGATGTCTTTGGTACACATAAACCTTAAATGAGTGAGACAACACTAAGCGAGTTACTATGTATAGATTTGAGCACGGCTGTTGGCCATCTGAACATGGATGGGAAAACCGAGAAGACGGCAACTGTAAACCAAAAATATCCCCTGCCGGAGCATGATCACGTCGCTGCTGTCGTTAAATTCTATGATGCTCAAGAGACAGTCAGGGTGGGACAGTTAATCGAAGTCATTGGTGTGATTGGACGCGGACTTGGTATACATGATCCAACGGATGAATTCAACGCACATCTCGAGCCGCTGTCAAAGGTCCCAGTACTCCATGCTATCACGTATAAAACTTTAGAACATGTGCCATTCACATCAGACGAATTGTCCGACGTAGCTCATCAATGTCGCGACATACGCCCAGCATTGATTGATTATCTTGCGAATGCATTCAGAGGCGACAAGCTAGTCGCAGAATTTGTCCTATTACAACTGATTGCTCGAGTGTAAGTGTGTGTGTGTGTGTGTGACACAATTTCCAAGTTGTATTTCTAAATGCGCTTATAGGACCAATAACAACGGTGGCATGAAAATCGGCCAATTTACATTGAACATCAACAATTTCCCAACTACAACGGCATCGACAACAACCAAATCGCAAGATGTGAATTTGACATTGAACAATCCAGACACCAAATTGGCAGCTTCTGTTTTGCAAAATCTTACTTCGCATTGCGTACAACTTCCGTTAACGTTAGATGTACTGAACAAAATTCCATTCTCACCAAGAAGCGTGGATGAAAATCTTCATGCCGGATTACTTCAGCTTCCCAAAGGCACCACGCTTCTTATCGATGAAACTGTACTAACAGAAGGAAAACTGGGTGATACAGGTAAGAAAGGTAAACAATGGTTTCCACACGTGCTTGACTCATGAGATGCAGGTGTGCGCAACGTACAGGCCCTGACCAATGTCATACAGGGTCAGAAACTTAGCTATTTCTTCCCATACAGTCATTTTGATTTGGATACTGATATTGGCGTGCTGACATTCTCTTCGAGAAAATCACTGCTGCCTGTAAGTTTTCTGTAGCTTCCGTTATGTGGTAGCTGACGTTCCGTTAGAATAACTGCACAGTACGATTGGAGCCTTGCTATGACTTGGAGGAGGCAGATTCAAAGAACTTGACTCACCCTCCAAAGGAAACGCTTGATCTCTTCAGAATGTACTTACAATTTGCAAGACGTTCCGGATACGAAATTCCGGAAGAGGTCTCCAAGGTACTTAAAACAAAAGTAGTTTGTAAAGAGGATTCAATGGGTTGACATGTTTGTTCTAGTATATTCAAGAGGATTACGTTCATGAACGGAAAGCAGCATCAGAAAAGGGTAGCGCAATGACTTCCCAAGAAGATTTAATGCTGCGTATGGATTTGGCTCGATTAGTTTCTTTGTCTTTCGGTGAGCAAGTTTTAAGCAAAGAAATGTACGAATACGCACGAAATCTCGACGTAAAACGCAGACACCGAATGGAAACCGACCGAAATCAGGTCGTGTAACTGTCGCGTTTTCTGAATTCACGGTAATTAGAATGTACAGAGGGAGAGAGAGCGAGAGAGGGAAAAAGTAAATAAATGACATGATCGTATGAATCCATCGATCCATGATGGCAATCCGACCTTCGGACATGATTTGGTGCAACGTTAGGCACTCTGAGTTCCAGAGAATTCCGTATGGCCCTGATTAGGGTGCCATCCTATTTTCTTTTGTAGTATATTCAGGAGAAAGAGAGAAGCAGTCTGGCGAGGCATACCTGATGATCAACACCAAGGGAGTTCTCCTACACTAAACAAGGGAAACAGTGACAACTACTTTCCTGACACAGCTCATTATGCTCATACTGATGGATCCATCAAGGGACTGCTATCCCAGGGGATATACTGCATTTTCTTCCAGGGTGTAATTGCTTAGGGAAAAGAAGAGAGCAGTAGCCCTTAGAACCCGAGTAGTGAGGTACGAGGACCACATGTGGTGATCAGACGACACCTTTTTTAATGATAACGAGATTACTTGCATATGACATGAACTTTTGAACTGGAAAGGTGGTCTCTTTTTACATCAGTCCAATGCTAAGATGTATTTGATAGATGATCCGATGGACTACCTCAAGAAAGTAGGACACTATCCTATGGAATTTATCAATTACTATTCTATATTCACTGAACGACAAGTAAATGCTGTCATGTCGAATGAAGATAAAAATGTCAGTGCTTTTCCTTGTGTTCCTATGCATACTATTTATTACGCTACACTAAATAAATCTTGCGATCATCAAGGGTCCAATTGGCGCTGAGGAAAGATCACAGTATCAGTTAACTTGAAGCTAGACTTTTCCAATGGCCACAAAGCAGCATAAAAAAGATAATTCAAAAGGCAGAGTTCTTTTTTCAAGTAACACCAAATAATTCGACACCATATCACAAGGAAAGTCCTCTAATTTACGAAGCATCTTTTTTAATTGTCGCGAAATCACCCGTTTTCTGTCGTCAAGAAAGCGTACAAAGGTCACTTCCTTTTTTCACGGCTGCTTTTAATGTAATTTTTGAATTTCAACGCTTGACTCTGCTGGCGATAATGGATTAGATAAGGCGTTTATCGATAAGTACGAGACGTTTGTCCAAACATTGCTGGGGCTTTCTTTTTAAGTGTAAAAGAAGAAAAAACCATTTGATTGTTATTACTCCCGCTACAGACGTTATGATACGAACAAAAGCACAGCATTGGCCATGTATCCAAGTTGCTGTGGAATCATGTACTATTGATTTGAGTACTCAACGGTGATCACGTACACTACACATTTCCCTAAGCGGACAACTTCTTGGGTCTCCGATAGGAAACTGTCCGTTAAAACCGATGGATGTGACAGCAATTGACCAACTTGGATCCTGCCGTCACATGTTTGCCTCCTTTATCAATGCGCCACCAAAAGTTGAGCTTGAGTGCAGTGTATGCCGCACTACGAGATCCCACCTCATCCGCAGGTTCGACTGGTCAACATGCCTTACGAACAGCAACCATTTCTGATGTCGACGAGACACTGCGACGCTTACTGGGTTACGCGAAAAACCCAACAGAACGATGGCCCATGCGCAGACTGGTGCGTTGCTTGGACTATATCATCACTCATAACTGTCATTCCCCGAGCAATGTGCTGACAATACCGTCACTGAAACCTTGTGTACGACTTGTCATGCAGTTGCTCGCTAATAACTTCGCCATGACCGACCAAGTTAGCGCGATCGACATGGACACTATCCTAGCCAGCGTAAAATTCATGTCTGACCTACTCGAACGTGCAGCACGCATCAACGAAGACGGAAACGTTGCAGTGACTTCCTTGCTTAACGATATCAGACGCCAGCGTGGACTGTTCTACATCTTGAAGTGGGCTGACGAGCTCCGTGGCTCTGGTAGAGGCTACTGTCTACGAGCATTGACAGCCAAGGGCCAGTTTTTTGCACAAGATCTTGTCAATGATGATGCGTTTGTGATACTGGCAAAGATGTTGAGAGAAATACCAGATATCACCTCACGATTCATGTGCCACGATCAACCACCAAATGATAATGCTGATCTGGATCAATGCGCACGGGCATGTCTTTTGCTTGAAGCACTTATGAAACGAGATAAAGATGTAAACGTACGGAGAAAACTAGAAAGCTTTGCTGAATCAGAAGATGCAGCTACAGTGATCCAAGCTTGGCATGGGGTATGTTCTCTGTATCAACAAGAAGAAACGCGGACGCGAAAGATCGACAAGTTGATGTACTCTCTATCAGCCATTGTTGCAAAATGTACAAGTATTTCGCAAACGTTGGTAGACCGAGTGGCCTCGTTAGAATCTAGAAAAACATGGCAACCTGTCATCGTGACGGAAATGCAGCATTTCCTCAACAGTACTTGCACCCGGAAAGAGCATGTCGATCGACCTACTGAATCCATGTCGAAAAATAGCGATGATGGTTCAACTGCGGTAGCAACACATCTATCAAGGCTCTCCCGCATTTGCTATCACACTGCACGATCGTTGCCCAAAGATTCATACCGGCAGGCCTATATCAATCAAATCCTGCGTGATATTACAAACTTCATGGTGGTGTTTGCCTCACGACCTGTTCTGAAAGAAGATATTATCCAGGTCGGGAGCGGAACTGTGTTACCCATCAAAACTTACGCAGATGTAGGGGAACGCAGCTTTCGAGAACTCACTAGCCATACCGTGTTAGAAAATGAAGGCTTACTGGTAAATCTGCTGGACAGCTTTATTCAGCATGTGCAGCTATCAGATGCTGCATTTATGCCATCCATTGCAAGGAGTTTTGCCTTTTGTCTACAAGCCTTTCTTACCGTTTTGGAAAGAGACAATATCCTGGCGACGTGTGCACTACGACAGCGGCTGCAACGACTTGTTGTTCTTTTTCTGTGTTACGATGACGCTGTTGACCAGCTCGCAAATGCATCTGCAACATTGGATGACTATCTATGGAAGCCGACTATTAGCTATGCTGAAAAAGGTTTAAGAATAGCGACACTGGATCAGTCCATTGACGTTTCACAGTATCAATGGAACGTTTGTAAAGCGAAGCGCTCAGTGATTGCATTGGAGATTATCTCTAGGCATCCGCGAGCCTGTCAAAGGATTCTAGAGTCTGGTGTGGTTGGTATTGTCACAATTGATGTGATACCGAGTCTATCCTCTTTCGAAGATTCACTATCGTTACTTGAACTGTACGCCCTCTTTACTCGCTTTATTGCATGTCTCGTTGTGAGGACCGCCGTTGTTCGATCTACCATCCGAGAAGAATACCTATCGATCATTCTAAAGCTTCTCTCGGAAGCAGTCCAACATAGAGAGACGAGGTGGAAGATGGATGCTTCTCAAGCCACTGCTGATACATCGAATCGAGCGTGGGATAGTGTCGTTTACAACTGTCTACAAGTGGTTTGCGCTTTCCAGTACGATGAAACCTCATTGCAACGATGGTCTACTTCGTTGTGTTTGGATGGGACTTGGATTTCGTTAATCTCGCTTGTGCTTTCTATCCTGTGGCCGCCGCATCTATCAAACAGTCGTGAAACGATCCGGACGTTTTGGGAAGATAATTTTAACGTGATTACACAAGCTGTGGTGGCATTGGAACATCTCTCCACGGTCTCTGAATGTGTACGGCAAATGTTGCAAGACAGTACAGCACTTTCTCATCTGTGTGAAATGCTGATACATTTGACGGATAATTTCTTAGGCACGGGTCTCGTATTACAAGACGCTGAGTACGGGCTACTGGACCCGGAAAAAGAGGAAAATAGTAATAGTAATACTACATGTCCCTCGCCAAGCACTGTCACCATACCCATTTCTGACGAAGCCGATAACACAACTGTACAAACAATTTTAGACACGCCAAGAACATTAGGCAACCGATTCATAAGACCTTGCATTGACGCGTTATTCCGAAGTTTAGTCCGTATTACCACATCAAAAGAGAACATGCAACTCTTAATCCTTTCAGACACGCTGACAACACTTTTCCAACCGCTTCTTTCCTATCCTTTCAGCAATGCGCAGACCCGTTGGAGACAATCTCTGTGTGATGTACTGATGCACAAACGTCGCGACGATTTTCAGACGCTGTTCGAGTTCACCAAAGATGACGATAATGCAGTAAAATGTCACGAGTTAACCGCAGTCGCAGTTGGCTACGCTTGTCCAAACATTGACGAATGGGATACCTTCCTTGGCCTTAACAGCGATGGAGAGAACATTGTCTATTCGAAATCCATTTTTGGGAACTTGTGCCATATGATTGTGTACGAACTAGAATATGATGCCGATAGTCAGGAGGAAGGACGCCATATCGAGCCGGAATTGCATGCAAAAGTGACATCTCGTCGGCGGAACGCTGCTGCACAGGTCATCATGTCTCTCGCACTACAAATGCAATCACGATGGGAAAAACAATTTGAAGCATTCGAGAATGATATCCTCTCCCAACGGACACATATAGAACCGAACGTAGCACAAGGCGATTTCAAAGTATCTTTTACAACCAATGACTCCGATATACCTCTATCAGCCGTTGCAAGTTCATTGGCACGACAGTCCCCCGTCTTCGAAACATTACTTAGTGGGAACTATCGCGAATCCGTCCATCGTCCGATCCTTCTGGGAGATATCAGCCATCGCAATCTGAAACTACTTTTGCACGTCATGAGTATGATCAGTGCAGAACGCGAGGATGCGCATATTTTTCCACCATCAACACAATGGAACGACATTATTGATCTACTTCACTTATCAGACAGGTTCGCGTGTGCTGCTGTCTGGGCACTATGTGAACGCTGGATACTACGCACGCTGAAAGGACCTTCGTCTGATCGCTGTTTAGAAGGATGTCTTTTACTCTACCGCCGGTGTCGGAGCGAAAAGGAGCCCTGCGGAGGAATGGCGCTGCTCTCATGGCCGTTTCACATCTTACTGCGTGAGTGCTTGAAAACCCTTATCAGTAATCTTCCCAGAGTATGTGCTACTGAAGAATTCGGCAAAATGATTACGGAGCAGAACCCGGAGGAACTGGAAGCATTTTGCGACGGAATGGCATTACTATTACGCACAGATAAGGCCGCGGCCATTTGATCCTCTACTGCAGACATGGTCCATGATAATTTTCTTTTATAAACGGAGAAGGCTCGCTTATCTAAAGTTCCAATGGTTGTGAATTGGTTCGGTCTACAGCGGCGCCGTTGATCGCTTCGTTTTTCCTGGGTGATGGGTCGTATGATTAAAACGTGTTGAGGAAAGCAGCAAGGGAAGTGATAAGTAAGAATGTGTGTGATCCGTGCTACTACGTATCTACTGCATAAAGCGGGGTCGAGCTGTTCGAATCTGTTTTTGGGCGACTCGCACCTCAGGCCGTTTTCTCTTTTTTTGGGAGGCACAGCTGCAATTTGTCGCAGTTTTTCTTTCTTTTTTATCGATCCATCAAATGTTTTTAAATACAACAAATCCAAATTTGTGCAAGATATGATCTTACGATGAAAAAGAGGGGAAGAGTACTACGTAGTACGCAACGTCGTGAGGTGCGTGAAATAAAAATTCAACGGCAGCTGTGGCCACCCTCGTGGGTAAAGATCCAAGCATACTGATCAGAATTTCTTTTATTCATGATATGCATGCGGTGGTCTAGTTGGCCTTCTTGCGGAAAGAGCATCCTGTGCAACAAAAAAAAAAAAGATTACATCGGTTAGCAAAAAATCAAACAGGCAAATAAGCAGTGTTATTACCTTCAGTCAGACGGGCGCGACCACCTGTGGGCTGGCAGAGAACAGTGCCGCAGGAGGAGCATAGAACCACAGTCTGAGCATGGCTGAAGACAGTGCTGATGTTAAGACAACCTGTCGTGCGTACCATTAGTTTCGTGTCGTTGTCATAAGCATGCTCCAAATATTACCAGGGCACTTGACATCCATGAAATAAGAGTTTGGCGACTGCACCAAGCGCTTCAGCTTGTGGGAGCGTTTCTCGTGCTCAACGGAAGGATTCAGAAGATCAACAGCCAACTACAAAAATGAACACGGCCATTGAGTCGTCCAACTCCTTCGCGTGCTGCCATCCATCCTATCAACTATCCATCCGTCTGTCTATCCATCCATCTATCTATCCATCTCCAATATCCCCACACTTACAGTCATTTCCAATGGACGTTTCTTGCGAGAAGAATGTACATAGTCCTTCTTGTTCGCATTGCGTATGGAGCACACCTTCCGTCGGTCCTTGAAATGTAGATGGCCTTCAACAATGCGTACCCATGCGATCTGTTACACGAGAAATGCTGAAGCCAGATGGCCATTCTTTACTTTTTTGCGTATAGAATGATTTATTCTGTGCCGCTATTTACGGTTACGTATAACGCTATCTAAGATTCACAGAATTTTTCTACACCTGTATGTCGGATAAAGAGGAGGGCTTTGACAGTTACATGGGAAGGATGAAAGAGCTTAGCGCTGAGAACCGCGTCCCAACGGCCTTGCCAGACATTTATGATGGTGCAAGCAAGGAATTAATAAAATTCAATGTGGATATGGACGTGGAGAGTAGTGGGGAGGGAATGACTGTGAAGATTTGCGCGGAACAAAGGATAACAACGAGAGAAAAGGAACTGGCGTGCTAGACGGATTCAGATGACTTATTTCGGCGGGTGTCGCCAGAGTAGATGTTCGCGTGTTTCTTGCTCGTCGCGAAGGGAGCAACTAGTCTTCAGAAATTTAGCGGGAGCTACAGCGTGCAAGCGAGAATGGTAGGGAAGACTGTTGTAATAGTGACGCCAGAGTAGCGTGTGGGCTTTGAAGGGGGATGTTACTTCCCAGAAACTGCATCATATCGCGGGCGTTGCACGAGGGTATCGATTCGGTAGGCTGTTCAAAGTCGGTAGTTGTGCCAGACGGAAGGCCTCACGATTGAAGCATGAAAGTGTATCACCAGAGGCTAAGGGGGGAACTGACCATAGTGCTGAAGCTGGCCTTCTGGTTCTCTTGGATATTCAAAAGCCGTTGGAAGCCCGTGCAGATTTTCCAGAAACCGCCGTAATCTACTGTTCTAAGGAAAACCATGACTTTGTTGCTTTGTCTGCCTCGTTCCTGTATGGTCCGAGCGCGCAATGGACCCGTGTGACAGTCATAAACATATACTCTTTGAATGACTACTTTCTCCAATTAAGGTTCAAGCCGGATGGGTAGAGTACCGATGTGTTGGCATATACGGACCAGGGCATTTTTTATGCAGTAATACCATTATCGCCAGACCGGTTGAGAGTATCCACGGCCCGGAACGACGCACCGGAGTGGACGAGATCCGGTAAGGTATCAGCACGGCGTTCTGGGAAAGGGGCCAGAAGGATGGTAGAGTTGCATTTCCCATATAAAATCGGACAGTACGTCGTAGGGATGGGCAAGTGATGGAGACGAACCCGAGATAACCTTTACCAGCAGAGGCTGTAGCACACGAAGGCGTACAGCATTGTAATGTCCCACACGACCCAGTATTCCCAACCCGCCTTCTTCTCAAGGAGGCGTACACATCTCCAAGCTCATCCCAGGGAAAGGGTGACTGTGCAAGGGTTGTCGCATCAAAGAGCGACATTTTTTAAAGAGCTTAATGAAACCGTAAGATACAATGAATGGATTACGAGATACAGCTCAGGATGGATTGCGATACGAAAGACAGAATGGAATACGATACGAAGGATAAAATGAACCGTGGTACAGAAGACAGGATGAAGTGTGACATGACAGATAGCTCTGACTCTACAAACAACTTGGCTAAAGGATTAAGTGGCAATGTCTTGTCATATCATTATATCTATTTGCTGTATCACCTAAGCTCTTCATATTCTATGCACTTATAGAAGTAATATACTTCTGACTGATCTATGAATAAATAACGAAAAGCAATTGCAGCAGCCTTATTTGCCGCATTGAAGTTATATCAAAACTTCTTTTTCCGCTACGTGCAGATGATGAAAGATTAGAATGTCGTGCATTGGAAATGCTCTTTGAACTATTGTCTACAGGTATCGTACAAAGTATTGAGAGAGTGGCCTCGGAAAAACAAAGAAGTTGAATCACTTCAAAGCATATGGTACACCCAAGTTATATTAGCATTTAAGACTCAGTTATAGTAATGGTTGAATTTTACGGTTTATTTGGACGATTTTTACACCACTCCAAAAAAAATTACGCGTTCATGACGAACCAAGCTTGCGCTAAAGGATGAATTAGATGTGCGGTCATTAGCATGTATAGGCATTGGCCGATAACATTTGCCTAGCGGATGGTGAACAAGGGCTACATCACAGCCAGGACGATTTGGGACAAAAGTCATCCAAGATAAGCGATAGATAAAAAGACATGAATGGTCCTGTATACGTATGTGATGAAGGATCGACATTCTTGCTGGGAATGTGAATTGAACAGAGTCAAAGAAAAAAAAACACAAGAAAAAAGAATTCATGCGTGCCTTTAAATACTGTTTATCGCTCAACCGTGATTTTCCTGATCAAGAGTCTGTTCGTACTTTTCCTTCTTGTTGCGGTAAATGTCTCCAACTAGGATTTGCGCATGGTCATTTCCTTGGTTCGCTGCTTTTCGATACCATTTCATTGCGTTGTCGGTGTCTCTCTTTTCTTCCCTGTAAATATCTCCAAGTCGGATTCGCATTTCCTCATTTCCTTGATTAGCCGCTTTTTGGCACCACTCAATTGCCTCATTGATGTCTTCCTTTTTATTTCTGTAAACATCTCCAAGTTTCATTTGCGCAACTGCGCCTCCCTTACACGCTGCTTTTTGGTACTATTCAATTGCTTGAGTAACGTCTTCCTTTTCATCTATGTGAATATCTCCAAGTTCAGTTTGAGCACAATCATCTCCTTGATCAGCACCATTTAATTGCGCTATCGATGTCTTTCTTTTTATCCGTGTAAATACTCGCAAGCATAATTCCCGCGAAACCGTTTCCTGGATCCGCTGCTTTTCGGTACCATTCAATTGCTCTGTCAACATCTTTCTTATCATAGTTGAAAACACTTCCAAGTGTACACTGCGCATTTGCATTTCCTTGTTTCGCTGCTTTTTGATACCACTCAGTTGCCTCGTTGACGTCTCTCTTTTCATTTCTATAAACATCTCCAGGTCTGATTTGCATTTCTACATTTCCTTGACTGGCCGCTTTTTCGTACCACCTAATTGCTCTGATCCAATCCTTTTCCACCTCACGTCCGTGATGGTACATATCCCCGAGTTTTATTCGTGCATCCTCATTCCCTTGATTCGCCGCTTCTTCGTACCATTCAGTTGCTTAGTTCGTGTCTTTCTTCACTAGATTTCCATCTCTGTATATATCACCAAGTTCGATTTGTGCATCTTCAAGCCTGCATTGTGCATCCCAATTTCCGTTCTCTGCTCCTTTTTTGTACCATTCGATTGCCTTGCTGATGTTTTGAACCGTTCCGCCTTCATATCTGCACATGCCTCCCAATTTAGTTTGCGCACTGCCAAGTCTCTGTCGCGCACTCCAGTTTCCTTGATCTGCCGCTTTTTCGTACCATTCAATTGCCTTGATGACGTCTCTTTCCACACATCTCCATTTCTGTACATGTCTCCCAGCTTTGTTTGCGCATCTTCAAGTCTCTCTCTCGCACTCCAGTTTCCTTGTTCCGCCCCTTTTTTATAGTGTTCAACTGCGTTGATGTCTTTCTTCACTCCATCTCCATCTCTGTACGTATCTCTAAGTTTGATTTGGGTGTGCTCATTTCCTTGATTTATCCCTTTTGCGCAAAACTCAATGGCCTTGTCATTGTCTTTATGCACGTTTGTTCGGAGATAGTGTTCCTCGTTGAGTTTAGACTTGTGCTGTTCCTCATTTTGATAGCCCGCATTTTCGTATTGGCTAATGCTCTCGTTGTAGTATCTGTCCATACTGTCTTCGCATCGTTTCCACTTCCTCAATCGTTCAATGATCGGCATTTCCATCCCTTCTTTGGATCATTTTCGTGAAACCTCACGTTCCTGGCCAAGGACTTTTTGTTCGGAGGACGTATCATCGATATCAATACCGTTACCAACGTTCTCATCACTGGATATGACCTTATCAGAATCTTTATGAGCAGTTTCGTGTGCAGACACATTTTCTCTTTCTTGGGCTATAGTTATTCGATTTAGATCTCGACTACAGATGTTCGCATCTCCAGTCCTAGCTCGCACTTCTCCATCCTTTTTCTTGAATAGTTTAGCAAGATTGATATAGATGTTTTCTGTTGGCTGTTCAGAATAGAACTTCATATATGCAAGGGATAAATCTCCTCCACTTGAAATCGATCGTCATCGCCAAGTATGTTATACGTTGGCTCCCAATCTTTAAATTGGATAGTCGCTTGTTTAAACTTCATGCTTTCTTTCCAGCTTTCCATCCCACCCGCAAAAAAAGTTTCCGGAGTTGCCACCTATCACCAGATCATCTAGCAATTGTGATGAAGTCTACCTATTACTTCCCGATTTTGGTGATTTTTGATTGCACCTGTAATTCTTTCCACTACGTCGCCACATTGGGTTGTTTTACGTTTACTATCGCTTCCGTCCAGGATAGTTGAATTCTTCTTTTTACAAGCAATCAGACCACCTAAATCAGAAAACTATTAGTTTATGCTATGCATCTATGAACCAAAGTACCAAGTAATATTCTTGATGGGTAATAATATCCAAATCGTCCAAACACATTTTGTAGAGCTTCATATCGCTTATGCACGTCGTCCTTCAGAGCAACTTGTATAACGTCTTTGAAACCAGCAGTTGGTCTGATAACTTTGGTAGAGAGATGTATCTAGTAGAATACTATTAAAATGAATAGTTCATACATTTCTCAGATTCCTAGTTCTCCGCAAGAAATGTAAGATACCATGTATTCGCCTGTATTATTCTCCAAGCGATCCTGGCTGCGTCTATGTGAGCAGCAACTTATATCAGCAGCAATGTCGTACGGCAACGTTTTGGACGGCAGGTCGCGGAAGCTGTCATTAAGCAATGATGCTTCCACTGAATTATTCGCATCGATGATTTTTGTATGCTTCTCTTCCACGAACGGATTGTCAGTTGGATACTCATGTATAAGTCTTATAATGTTTTCGTTTCCCGGTCCAATTTCCATGGCAGGGTGCTTGGCAGCGCATCCATCAAAGTGAAGGCCTCTTGTGCATCGCTTGAGGATATCATCCGCTAAAAATGTGTCAATCTTATGAAAATGTTAGATAAGCTCACATATAAAGGATTGAGGCTTTTTACATTAGATATAAACTTCTTTTCTGGGTCGTGGGAACTCATTGGAGCAAAGAAAGAGGCGCTGCGACACCTATCGTCCTTTCTTACAGATTAGTGTTCTGAATGGCACCGATTGAACCGAGTGAGGTTCATGCTAAACCAGCGCCAAAGATAAATATGGAAAGAAAACATGGAAAGAAGACGTGGAAAGGGAACTTGATTTCATAATTCGGCATCTATGTACAAAAGTTAAGCTTTTCAGCATGTTCAATTTCGTTGGATCTGCGGAAAATTGAGATTAAGATGAATTGCTCGCTATACAAGGGAAGAAAGGCCGAAAATGGAAGGAAAACACACCCAAACAAGGGGATACGAAAAGCCGGCTTAATGAAGCAAAAAGGAAAGCAAAAGACCACAGGGAAGAGTCCCGATCGCAAAGGGGAAGAGCTGAGAAGCGATAGCAGGCTGTGACAGGACAAGCAGGTCCAAATTAGCGTCTCTCAATCAGTGGTTAGGCAAGTAGGGAAGCTACCCTATGTTATGGTGGTTTCGTGGATGAATTAACAATATGTAGTCCTATTGGACCAATTATTGAGGAGGTTTGGATGTGCAGTAATTGAAAGTATGCGAGACTAGATCCCTAGCTGCTGATAAACTTGGACGCGTGTGATGGATAGGATATGCGTGGTCCAGGTTTCACAATGATTGGCCGTCTTAGGCGCACGGTCAAGGATGCCAATAGTTGAACCTGCTTTGATACACGCGCCGAATAGATGTTTCTCACACCTTAAGATTGTAATGAAAGGTGTAATGTATGTGGTAAGAGGTAGAGGTAATGCGTTACGAGGTAACGTTCTGTCTATCCGGTGTGAATCAAAAGGGCATAGGTGAAGACCGTTCGGAACAGATCCATGCCACCTCAACAAGAGCCTGAAGGAATGTGTCTTTTGTAATGCAAGTAGGAAAGAGCACACTGATACAAGTATTAGAGCAATGTAGGAAGGGGCTCGCCCCAGCGCAAAGTTACCATCAGCTGACGCCAAATTACAATAGAAAACAAATAAAAGCCGAATTTACATTTCCCTCTGATAATTTTAACAGTTATGGGTTGACTGAGTGTTGAGATATCGAGGATGAAGAGTTGATGCTTAATAAGCCTCCATAGGTCTATTGTGCTTTTGTTACGCATACCGATGATCGGGCGACAATCAGTCCTTGTTGTGGCCGACCGCATAATTAGTCATACACTTCAAAGCGGGGATCTCTTATGTTCGTAGACACTTTGGTAAAATAGCATGCCCGTTTTTGGCGAGTTAATAAGAACCGTATTATCTTCTTCAACAGTAGTTGGATGTCTTGTTAGGGACAAAGTCTCATCTGTTCTTCCACCACCTCTATCATCAGCAGCGGGTCCAAAACGTAACGATAGTCATTCAACAGAAGATCCAGATGACACAAAGCTTTATTTACAATGTCAGATCGTAACGCGTTTGAATAATATCTTGCCGCCGCAAACTTTATAGGCCAAAACCATTCGGCCGAGCATCTGTGAATTCTCGCCTTCGGATCGTAAAGTTAACAGCTATCATTTTATGATATACTACGGAAGGTTGTTTGATGATGTAAAAGTACTTGAGGACCTTAACAAAAAAACTTATTTCTTTTAACAACAGACATTGCGTTCCTCCCTAAGTTTCATCCCAAGCAATCATTTATGAAGTACCAATGTTTTTTTTTTCTTGAAAAAGAACTATATTATTCCGTCCGACTTCGTTTAGCAGCTTGGATATTGATCATTAGCAATATATCTATCACGAAAATGGTACACTCACCAGATGATGCAATCGCTTTTTTGGAACGTTTCTTTGGGGTCTCCTCGGGTTTATCGACAGGATGACATGTGTCACAGTACCAATCACCGCTTGGAATTTCCTTCAGAGGCGGAATTGCGCAGTAGGTGTGAATAGACGCATCACACTTATCACATAAAAGAAGCTGGTCTTCGTTATCTTCCTTATGGCATTTCACGCAGGAATCGTCACCCTACAGGAATAAAGAGCGTAATTATAGCGGTGCTATTTATGCTAAACTTACCTCAGGAAGGATTGGCCATTTTGGAAGATCCTGTACAAGTTCATTACCAGGTTTGACGATGAATAGCGTGTGACCCATACCAGCCGAAACACTATACATAGTCTCGGTATAAAAAGTGGCGTCAGCTGAGCAATATCTGTGCCTTTACCTGATCGTTTCAATTCCTTCCAAAGGTTCAACACGTTGAGGTTTTGTGGCTGTTTTCACTGCCGAGTCTTCACCAAAGCCAAGCTCACCATTTTGCACCTGGCCCCAGGCGATCGTCGTTGGTTCAGTCTGTGTCAAAGCAAAAAGACTCTTGTTGCCTGCGGAAATTGCGGAAAGCTCCCAACCATTGATGTCGTAAAGGTAGCGTGGTGTCTGCAATATACATACAGAGGTGAGCTACGTTCGCGAAAGCTCGTCTCAACATACCATCCAAGCCTGACCAGCACTACCATCGCCGGTCGTCTTCCATTTTCCCCACAGAAGCAGCTGTCGGCTACCATCGAGCGCCATGGAGCAGGTTGAGCCACAAGCGATGGCGGATGCTCTGGTGATCTCTGCTGGGCCAGCAAAATGCGATATCACACGTGGAACAAGCAAATCCTTCTGCTCGCCATGCCCTAGACGACCATAACCTCCAAATCCCCAGGAGTAAACATAACCTTCGTCGTCCAAAGCAAGAGAATGATTCGTGCCGCATGCAATGGAAGTAATATTTCTTTTCGCCAAAGCCTTCACAGGTACTACAGAGTTGTCAATTATCTACATTATCCCAAATACAGCACGATCAACCTACATGGATAAGGTTGAGGTTGGGTGATCATTTTGCCCGACCCCTTGATGTACTGCCCATCTGCGCCATTACCAAGCTAAACACCGTCATCATCAAAACACAGTTTTTTGATTTATCAGATGGGAAGCTCTACCTGTCCAAACTCTTGGGATCCAAACGCAAACAGTTTCCCCTGGTCTTTAAATACATATCAGTAAAGTAGCAGGTCCATCTTCCCCCAATAACTTACCACTACGCACGATAGAGAAGTCTGCACCGCAGGCAGCTTCTACAATCTTTTCCTTGCTGAGACTTGTGACCGTCTCAAAAAGGACATGATCATTCAGGGTCGAGATGCCAAGTTGGCCTAGCTTATTGTCTCCTGCAGCAAGCACTTCACCTCGTTCTACCAAGGAATAGAATGAACTTTTATTCTTGTCCCAATAAGCATTTACCTGTCACCAGCAGCGTGTGGTTTCTACCAGCAGCAGCATGGACAATTTTCGTCCCACCATATTTGCTGTTGATTTCTGGTACGCTGTTGATCTTTATGGGATAATCTTGACAATTCTTGTGTCCAATGCCTAGTTGACCACGTTCGTTTCGACCGAACACCCACGCTTCACCTTCATCACTAATGATAACCGAATGGCATGCATTTGGCCCTGTGATCACTTGCTTTACCCTAATCAACCCCCTAAGTCAGGGCCACGTTACGTATGGCTGCTGTAACACGCACCTGACATCAACCAGTTCTCGAATGAGATGAGGCCCTAAGAGTATATGCCTAAGTGGAATTTAATGGTCATCAAATTGGTTTTTACGCATGTCATCTTCTTACTGTTCCATGTCCGGCGCCTGTTTATGCTTTTTGTTGATGACATCCCATGCTGTAGTTCCGCAAATGACGGCTTTCCCTAAAGCCGGTCAGGCAGACAAGAGAACAAATCAATTTGGAGACACATGATAGGTAGATAGACAGAGATCTTGCACCAATTATGCGAATGCCAAGCGTCCTTTGTCCTTTACTTCATAGGACAGATCCTGTGTACCGTAAACGCAGATGATAGAACCAGACCTACCCCAATTGCTATCCGATTGCTTTGCCTCCATTTAGATAATAGTTGACTGTTTCTTCTAGCGCTATCTAGAAACGATCTGGACTTGTTTGATAGTGACGATGCGATCACAGACCGTGTTCACTAAACCGCTCTAGCGTTCGCGGATTACAGAATGATTCCCCCCTGGCCTCACGTGAAGGCTGGACAAATCTTGTAATCCCGCCTGGGGCCACAAGCCGCTGCAGAGCCTACAAGAAGGCCACGTACATAGACCAAGCGGTGAAGCCAAGCAAGCAATACCTCGATTCGATTAACATTGTACAAACCCTAGTTCTAGTGTTTTGACTAAAAGGGACAAACTCAGTCTGAATTTGTTGCAGACGGCACCAAAATGATATAGAGACTAATTCTAGACGTCCAGGTTACAGCTTGTGCAGCTTCATCAGGTGGGATTTCTTAATATTGTCTGAATTTGTATCTATTTGCTTTCATACAGCAAATACGTTTTATTCAGTCGTTCTGCGGAAGTCAACTTTCGATACATGGTACCATCGGTTGTCCCTAAAAACACTAACCTAATCATGGCTTGAATTCTCGCCAGTATACGTTACATGCTTGGTTTCTTTGAGAAGTGCAATAAGATTGAAGGGATTATTACACGAATTTGACCAACTCGATTTCCTGCAGCTCAATGTTCTTATCTATCACGCAAATCGTCTCTACAGAACCTGGCTTGATATATGCAAAACGATAGACTATAAACCTTATGCTGCTGCAGATATATCCGGTAACGATCTAGATTTTGATTGATGTCTTCTTACCATGGGAATATTCCGTTTGGAAGAGGTATGACCGAATTTTGTACACCTCGTGTAAAAGAGATAAATACTTGACGAAGTGTTGTCTTTCTGATACACTTTAATAGCCATTAGCAATGCTACGTCTAAGAGAAGGTATGTTGGAGGTGATAAATGAAAGAAGCAAAACGATGACATTATAGCTCCGTGGGTCCCGTATTGCAGATAAACGGGGGAACGAACCCGGAATGGGGTTCGGGGAAAATTGTCGGTTGGGGCAGTATTGATCTATCTCAGGTAGTGTACTCAGTTGTGATGTGGTAGTGTGATTGGTACAGTCTGAAAGCCAGCTAGATACCATCAGACACGGCAACTACATGCAGATGTGTCATGGGCAACCATTCAATAGAATCAACACCGACGATAAGGACAGGATTTGGATGTTTACTCGGATGAGGGCACCCAATCGGCAATGATCTCCATTAGTCGGGTCTCCGCGGACTGTACCCAGTAACTTTGATGATTAATTCACAAAGGACAGAACAACTTCCTTCCTCAAGGAGAAATAGTATATGTAATACAGGGGCTTTAAAGATAAGCCGCAATCAAGAAACTGGCATCGGGTTGAACGCGTTTAGTGCAAAAAATCGGGGGTTGTCTATCGATGGTCGGCCTGTGCGTTTCCAGAAGACAGGTTTAGCCTCTAGCGTGTATCTCAGCTTCAGATGATGAAGAAGGCGAGGAAATTCTTGGCAAAGGCCGGTTTCTTGAAAGTGGTAGCGGTGGAAAGTTCAGCTAGGCACGGAGTCTGTTTGTGTACTAGTTCATTGTGACAAGCAGTGATTGTGAGATAACCCATGACTAACCAACCGACAATGGTTCCTACACCATTGATCGGCTAATTTGCTAAAAGGAAATACACCCTTCGGTCTGAGATACAAAAATCTACTAACAAGACAAAAAAAAAGGAAGATGTTTCCAATCTCAGTGCCCTAGATCTACCTTTGCCGTGGTACTTTAGACTTGCTTTGACAGGCCTCGGAGTAGGTTGCCGTTTGTCAAAGTGAGATGCCCTAGAAAACCATGATACTCTAGAATTTCAAATCAAGCACCGCATTGAGTCTAAAGTTTAAATCTGACAAGTACTACTGTCCGTTATAGTAGACTAAGCTGATAAAAGAGTCAGCTCTCTGAATTCGTGAGCGTTGAAGAAGAACCGGCGGTTCGGTGTCACGATATTCACTGACATTTTACTCCGTAGCATTTGCTTCGGGCAAGAACTTAGATAACGTACCAGTATGAGTGGCACAAGCGAAGGCGCGGTCCGATGTGCCCGCTAGACATTTTCTGAACAATCAGGTAGAATGCACACATTTGCTCTCTCTCTATTGCTAGTTAGAAGGATTGAACAGAGCTATCTCATTTAGGAATCTTAGAACGAAAATGGAGATACTGCAAGCTTAATCGGAAACGCGCTTCACCATTTGGGGACACAAGAAGAAAGCAGGGATTAAGGTCCGTCCACGTGTCGCATTACACAAATCAGTTTATGGCCAATCAACCATAAATAGATGCATTAAGTATTAGGTTTGTGTAAAGAGATTGTCTAGCTACAACGGGTATCGTCCTTATTGATGGAAAACGCCATAAGCATCCGCAACAGGAATAAGCTTGGTCTTATGCTCATAAAAGCGGGGGGTTTGTCTGCGGCGAAGAGTATCTTCAACGGCAGAACCAAGCTTGATGAGGGTAGGCTCGGAAAAGGCAGTTCCCCAGAGAGAGATGCCGAAAGGTACACCCCAAGGATCGTGACCAGCAGGGATTGTAACAATAGGATAACCGGCTTGAGCAGAGATCTGGGTAGTCATACTCCAGTTGTCAGAAGGAGCAAGGAGAGCGGTGACGTTGTTGTTCTTGAGAGCGGCATCAATACCCTCCTTACGAGTCTTTCTCAAAATGTAAGCCTAGCAGGACGATTCAGTATATTAGGTAGGACAAACGCTTAAAAAATTTACCTTGGCCTCCTTATACTCTTCATCAGTGAAAGGGTTGCTGTCACAATGAACGAGAGATTCTTGTCTGAAGTACTTCATCTCTTCTTCAAAGTGAGCATCGTTGTAGGTAATAATATCAGCCAAAGTTCGGACAGGGGAAGACTTGAGTTCAGACAGATATTTGTTCAAATCGCGCTTGAATTCATAGCAGACCACAGTGTATTCAGACTGGTTGTTAAGACCAAGCGAGTTCTTGAAAGCCCAATCCCACTCTGGAATAATGCATTTAGCGCCAATGTTTGATAAAGTGATATGAAGACTTACGGGGAGGGCTGGGAGCAAGAGTGTCAATGGTAGGAATATTAGTGTTGTTCACAATAATGGCACCAGCATTGCGCAATTCTTCAATGGCGCTGAACAGCTGGGGAAGGGCGGCTCTCGTGGTGGGAGCTTGCCAGATCGCCTTCCATGGGATACCAATTCTAACACCTTCGAGGGCACCCTTCTTCGAGACATATTTGGCAAGACGCTTGGGAACACGGCCCTTCTGTTGGGAAGTGACGGGATCACGCTCGTCAACACCCTTGATGGCATCAAGCACGTAGACAGCGTCCTTAAAAGTTCTTCCGAAAGTTCCGACGGTGTCCTAATTGAGATCTACTGTCAGACATTTAACTTTTCGCATTTAACGCGTTACCTGAGAATGCGACTCCGGAATCACGCCATCACGCGAAGTGAGGCCGACAGTTGGTTTGATACCAACGAGACCGGCACGTTGTGCGGGACCAATGACGCTACCATCGGTCTCTGTTCCGATGGAGACAGTGACCAAATTGGCAGCGACAGCGTGGGCACTACCGGAAGAGGATCCGGCGGGATTCTGGGTGAGGTTATAGGCATTGCGCGACTGTCCACCACGTGCGGACCAGCCTTCAGAGTAATTTGTAGAGCGAATATCAGCCCATTCGGCCAAGTTGGCTTTACCAAAGATGATAGCGCCAGCCTTACGCAGACGGGCGATCACGTGAGCGTCTCTGGGAACCTTGGAACCAACCAAAGCTAGTGTAGTTGTGTCAGATGGAGTTTAAACTCAAAATGTTTTAAACATATACCATTTGATCCCGCGGCAGTTTCCATCTTATCGTCAGTGGCGATGTTGTCTTTGATAAGGATAGGGATACCATGAAGGGGGCCACGGACCTGGGTGAAATCATACGGTTATTCCATGTTTTCTGATTTGATCTGGTAACTCACATGGTGATTGTAACGTTCGCTGTCAAGTTGATCGGCGATGTCGTAGACGTCGGGATTGGTCTCAATGATGGAACTGCAAGCGATCAGGATAAACTGGAAGAGGGCGGGAAAGATATATAACTCACTGCAAGTAGGGATCAACCAATTCGACACGATCGAGATAACATTTGACGAGTTCGCGACTGGTGAGTTTTCCGGAAGACAAAGCTTCCTGAATAGCGTCAATGGAAGCTTCTTCGAGTTGGAATCCGTTGCACTTTGGCATAGGGAAGGGGTTCTCCTGGGTATTAGCAGCGGCCACATTGGCAACGCCCAATGCCAGGGCCAAAAGCGTAAATAGTCCGCGAGCCATAGCGATGGGACAATAAGAAGTGATACGCAGGAGAAAAAAATGCCTACAGGGGCACTTTATAGGTTAGTGGGCTTGATTTTTCGATCTGCGATCGGATAAATTCCACCCATGTGCTCATTAAATCGCCGCTAACCCCTAATGAATTTGTGCCACCAACCATTGCATTCCGCCGTACAACGCACGACTTCCCGTCTGAAACATCCGACCCATTTTTTCTTTCAGCGAAGTTATGGAAAACGTGTTACGGCTGCCTTTCTTTTCTCCATTCAAAAAAATTTTTTGTCTAGTAATCAGTCTGCATAGGACGCCACCGCACAAACACTTTTCGTTGTGAGGTTTCAACTGGGGGAACACCAAGGTAGCACGAAGCCTTGATACTTCAAATCCCGGTTCATTTTCGCTTTCTGGGAATAGTAAGGCTACACAAAACGACAGGACCCCTAAAAACGCACGGCTAACCATCTTAGCAATCACCTCTTATTCTTGCTTTCTTGCTTTCGGGGATCATGGCAAGCAACGCAACGGATCTTTATCCCAATACACCAACACCTCATCTTCCAGTGGACTCATGGGACTTTGATCCAGGTTATCAAATGGTTATGTCAGGCAATGTAAGCAAGATAAATCATGGTTTGTTCGAGACCATCCTCTTAATCTTTTGATTGTATTGTTGCAGCTGGCAGCCGCATTTCCATATCTCAACCTCATTCTCAATTCAATGAGTATTGCTGGTGGATCTCTGGTATGCATCATCTTGCTGTTGATCCGTGCCTACGACAAGTCGCTGGTGGACCGTGTTAGTCTCCGCCTCACCGCTGTAGTCAGTGCGGTGGATGCAATTAAGGCCGCTGCCTACATTGTCTTCACCTATGTCGCTACACCTGGAGCTGCTTGTGGTGGCACAGCCTGGATGCTTATATTCTTGACAAATGTATACACGTTTCTTAGTGTAGCCATTGCCTTTAATTTACAATGGGTATGTAACATAGTGGCTGTGTTCAATTTTTTTATAGTGCTTCGCGCTAACCAGAAAGAAAAAAAAATTTTTTTTTACGCAACAGATTTTTATTCAAGGCAAAAGCGTAGAAAATTACTTGGAGATTGTCTATTTCTCTGTGTCCTTTGGTTTGGCTCTTGCAACTTCTATTCCTCCATGGGTAAATACGGTACCTATGTCTTATCGGGTTTGATTCTAAACATATAAGGCATATAGGCTGCTGGCCGTCTAGGTCTTGACGAAAACTTCGGTGCTTGCTGGTTCATAGCGTTTTCGTCCAAGCGAACCATGGTTTGGGAATGGCTGACCTTTCTCAGTTGGAATCTGATTGGATCTCTCTACTGTCTTTTCGTGGTGATCGCCGTCATTATCAAACTGAGAAAAAATATCAGGAACATTAAAAGCATTACCTCTAGCTTTAATCAGAACAATGACGCTCAGAACAAAGCCCGACGCAATCAGAGAATGCTTAACAAACTTGCCCTGAGAATATCTTTGTATGCCTTAATCCCTTGGGTTACACAAGGAGGATGGTACATTTGTGAGCTAGTCCAAATGTATGCCCACGTCTTGGTAAGTTCCTGTCGGCGCTCAAACAATGTGCTCAGTTCGTCTGTTTAGCATGAGGGAGTTACCTATTGGAGTATCATTGGAACAGATCTGCCCGGTGTGTTGAATTTATTGGCCTTTTGCCTTGATCCGGCGCTTTCGAACGCGCTTCAACGTATCAAAAACGACATGCTTGACAAATATGGCGATGTCAACACAGACTCCGGAGCCAGCTCTAAAAACGGATTCAAGCGATGGTTGACCAGAACATTCATCGGCACTAAAAAAGTGGATGCCACCGACTCGCCATTTTATCGTATGTCTGCTACGGATAACACCGCTTCCGACGATACCGGCGGTGATTTCATCAGCCATAACCATCCAGACGAGTTTTATACTGAAGAAGAACAACATCAATACCCTACAACAAAGGCTGATTCCCAATCGACAATTGTGCGCTTCCCTGAAAGAGCTCATGGAGACAATGCCATTGAGATGCAATCAGTGTCGCATGCTAGCTCGGGTACGCCTCACAAACGTCGCAAGAATAGTGAAAACGAGAAACTCAGAAAGATGTTCCGTGGCCTCTAATACTCTTATACATCGATACAATGTTTGTATATACTAAAGCCTACAGATACAACAATAACAAAGTAATAAATAAATATAGCGCGATTTCCCGATCGCCGGAGCAACGAACATCTGAGTTTTTTTTTTGTTTTTCTAGGAGAATCTGACAAAGTCGCGCGAGGTTCACCGTTATAGCGTATTCATATTCACTCTACTCACGCGTACATAATTGTGTCATCCTAGCACGTTTTTCTTATTTGATCATCCAGTGTCTATGATGACATTGCCGTGTCACCCCAACCAGCCGGTGGAAACGCAAACATTCTTGGCGATGCCATAAATTGATCGCGTTTTTGGAAACGTGACCATCTTCTGCTCAGGATGGGAACGTTCAAAAAGAAACAGGAACTCTGCGATGCACTCTCGCAAAAAATTGAAACCATCGCAAAGGCTGCCATTGAACGCCATCATCGTTTTACCATTGCCGTGAGTGGAGAGCCACAGGAAGTGCCAACTATTGTATGGCCCGTTATCAATTCTCACGATTGCTCAAGCTGGCAAATTTTTTACGCTGATGAAAAACTGGCGGGAAAAGACACGTTGTCGAATCGGCAGTTTTCCCACGTGGAAGAACGACAAGCTCAAATCCACGAAATCGACGAGAATCTCTTGGCCACACCGGCTGAGTGTGCCGATCAATACATGGCACAGCTCCGCAACGTCTTTGCAGCGGCGAACACTGTCAGATTTCCTGTTTTTGATCTGATCATTGTTGGTGTTGGTGACTTCGGTCAGACATGCGGACTTTTTCCAAACCATGAAATTCTTGATGAAAACGTGGATTGGGTGGCAGGAGTAGAAGATGCACCAGATCATATAAATAGAATATCGTTTTGTCTGCCTGTGTTGAATCATGCACATCAATTGATTGTCATCGCAAATCAATCCGACCTGGATAAGTTGTCTGCGGGGAGCGGCTCACTTCCCTACCGGCTATTGAATCCAGTTCATGGACAAATTTCCTGGTTTATACTCAGCGACAATCTTGATTAGTGCGTCTAAATCTGGCGTGTGTTCTCTCTAACCGGCAATAAACTCAAATCATGTGGGCAAACTGCGACGCCACAGTACAAATTTGTGAACTCAAACCAATCATCTCAAGTGTTTCATACAGGAATAGACTCAATGGTAAACGTTATAATTCGCGTCAAGTAACGCGAAGATTATGCAAATTTCTGCGTTTTCCGCACTAACGTTTCGTTGGCTATGTCTCAATCAGCTGTGCATAGAGCAAAATTGATTTCATCCGTATGCATATAATAGAAGACTAATACCCTGTACGTTTATCTTACTAATGCGCATTCTCTCTAGCTTCCCCGCAAATAGTTTTGCAAATGTTCTCTGCAATGTATAAATAAGGATTAGCGGCATTTCTTTTCTGAAAATAAGTCTGCTACTATCAATTAAATGTCTTTGCAGACAATCAATTACGTATTAGGGGAATAGCAGTAGCAAATCGTACGGCTGATTTATCAGCGATTCGTCATCTTTCAGTTAATTTTTTTTTTCATAACCAGCTTCTAAATTTGTTACAATATATGGCTTAGAATCTGCAGGCAAGCTTATTGCGCGCGCAGCTGGTCAATCGAAATCTAACGTTTCCGAGAAATACTTGTCGCTTTTCGCGTCCAACCACCTTGGATAAAACTGAATTCAAGTTACACAACCTCCTACCTGCACCAAGATCTTGCTATCTTGCTTTACTATGGAAGGGATCCTTTGCAAACAGATGCAGGAAAAAGTTTTCCCGTATGGAAGAATGATAACGCCGTTTGTGTGATCTGAGTTCATCTGTCTAGTTGCAATAATCGGTACCTGAAATTTGAATGCCAATGCATTTTCCAGTGTTCATTCCATTTAACAAACTAATAGCGTTTTCAGGGCAAACTATAAACGTAGCTGATAAGCACTTTTTCTCAGTCAGTATACAGTGTCTAAAAATATTAACTAGAAAACAGATCTGTCTGACACGAGGAGGTTTCTCTCGGATGATCTTTTTTCTTTCGGACATGATTGCAGATTCAGAAACGTGTCTACCTTACTATTATTTCGTGTTTTCGCAATTGCAGCTTCTGAGATACTGTTGGACTTTGTAGTTTACGTATACTGCCATAGTTCAGGCGCCTATCCCTTGGGAAAAGCTATGATCGCCATTTCTCCATTTCTCTTTTAATTTCATGCTCCTTTCGTGCACTGGAATTCGAGTAACTTGTTCATGAGAGATAAGATGTAGCCTCATTGAAGGTTGACTGAAATAGCTAGCTCAAAAGAAAATAGAAAAGTATGCGTTAAATAAGGTCAGGGTCAGATCATCATGCCAGAAACAACAATCTGATCATTCTGCTGCTACGGAATCACTTCATTCCAAGATGCTTCGGGTTATGGTTCGGAAGAAATCTCCTTCGATGGAATATCTACGGCACGAGTAAACAGTTGGATGTGTATCCTTTTCAATTGTTGTTATCATAATTTAGAGCAAAGGGACGCGTAGCGCAAAATTGATATGCATAGATTTGACAAGGATTGATTGAAATATAAGCAAGGCAAAGGGTAGAAGTTCAGCGATGGATGGTAATGCGTATCTATTGGCACAAAAAGAACTCAATTTGGAGGTGGAACCGCGACACGATGCCTTCCAGTAACAGCGAAGGACTATTCATATATGGGACAGCATCAAACCACAGACCAGAATACGCTAGGGTGCCCATTTACCAACGGTAGAGGTTTCGTGGTATGATCAACACATTACCACCCAATGGTTTTAGAGGACTTTTTCTATGATATCGACCCCACTGGAAGTTATTTGCCGTTACTTGCAGATGAACACAGCGCTTTGGAATAAGTCTTGCTACGTTCAGTAGTAATGTGATTTACGTGTCATACTTCCCCACGCTACGATTGCCTCATTGGCAACGTCCCACCACCTGGACCAAAAGATGTAACTGAGACGGGTTTCACCGTCTTGTGCAAGAGGTGTGTTAAATATCGCGTCGATTGTGTCGTGTTAGAGATAAGATTCTTTTACTTCATGCAAAGCGTCTGTCAGTGATCATGTACTCGTTATTTCGTGCAAAAGACATGTTGAAGACAGGTTCCTATTGTCACACACAAAAGATGTTCCAGATAACGGAAAGTGATGCGTCTTGGAAGGAGGACCACTTTTTCTTCTTTTTATGCGTCCATTCGTCTGTATCAATTGCGTGATGACAAAACTATCCGGTAAAAAAAAATACATTGACTCCAACGAGATGCGAGCGTTATCTACCGTACGACTCCACCGTGTTCAAGCATGAATTCAAGAGGATTAAGCATGATATGTGACGCTTTCGGTGAAGATAACTTTCACGGCAACGAGTATCGATCGTTAATGTTGTGTCTTAGTCGGTGCGTACATCTTTGGAAAAGATATGCCCAGGAACGAACGGCAGGAATCTTTCAACGTAAGCGGAAGACTAACTCTGTCTGAACGCAGAATTTATTTGGAGCAACGTAAGATTTATTCCAATAAACAGTAGCTAGAACTGTTCAAGAAATAGGGTTGTTTCCTTTGTCCCAAGAAGAGGTAATATGACGTTGAAGAAAATTTAAAAGCCCAGTCTGGTTTATTTTGCTCCGGCCTGCAGAGACATCGCATTAGACGGCGACGCGCTTGATTCTTGCTCGCCTTCGCCTTTGTACCGATAAGACAACGGAATATCGCCACTTGACTTCAAGATATGCTGTTTTATCGTAGCTAATGTCGTTGTCGGTGCTAATACTGTATCACCGCACAAAAGCTCTATGCTCTCAGCTTGAGAGGGATCAATATTCAACTTCTCTGCTACGTATTGCGTTAATTTTCGCACCCGCAACACTCTGTTCGCCAGCAGCCGGTTATTTGGGCTATGATCCTATGAGTTGAGAACGTCTCTACAAAAATTACGCTTACCCTCCCGGTAATTCGGGCAATGTCGTATTTTCGAATGGCTTGAGAATGAACGTGAGCTTAACAGTCTCCTTGCTAGATGTCTTGCTCTGTATTCAACCAATGGGTTATTTAAATTCAAAACAAAATAAATATAATCACTTACATAAAGTAAATATGATAATAGCCAGGATGGTGCATTTTTTACAATTAGTTCTGCATCATCTCCTGCGCTGGCAACTGTTCCGCGGTAAAGATCCATTCCTGTAGATGCTTCTGCACTTTCTTCGGCAATGATAATTGTCGTAGTTGGTGGGATGGGAAGAGGTGGAAATTCCTCTGTGCTCGGGGGATTGTATAGTTCAGTCACCTTTTCTTCGGTTGAATTCGAGGTAGGAGCCTCTGGCGCCACATTTGCGCTTTGTTCTCCATCTTCGTCATTATTAGATTTATCCTGCGTAGGTTCATCCTGGACGATTCTGTCAGATTCTGTCATACACTGCATCCAAAATCCATCATATCTACCTCTTCTGTACTAGCGTTCAGCTGCTTGTCGCCGGCTTCCACTTCGTTTGAGGTCGTTTCATTGCTGGGTATCCTCGAAAGTTTGGCTTTCACAGAAAGATTTTTTAGTCTATTAATGAAATTGGAGCTAGTAGGTGAAGTTGATACATTAGAGAGTGCTGCGGGTGGCGGCATCTGTACGGAAGAGTCTCCTCGCTGCGGGAGGTGTGTCCCTGAGAAGTAATCAAACTGATGCCCTGTAGTAGGTGGCGCTGTATAAGGACCCCGGAACATTTCATTGTCCTGAGCTGCTTGCGAGGAAGGATGAAAAGGTGATTGATCACCGTTTGTCGTAATGGCCGTCAGTGGCAGTTTTAGCGGTGTGGGGGTGTTGATCTCTTTACGTGTCAATGTACGTGTCGCGGGTTCAGCAGACTTTTCACCATTGCCTGTGTCTTGTGGAGTTTGATCTGACTTTCCTGCACTGGTTTCCACACCACTCTCTTTCTCTTCTGAATCAGCATCATACCCCACAGGGTCGCTTGCTCTGTTTTTCAATTCCGTCTCAATAAAATTGTAGAAAAGATTGGCTAGCACCCATTTTCCGATATTTACTAAAGATATCGTTTGATTAACAGTTGTAGATGACAATGTAGAACACACTTACTTCGCTGATCATCACGGAACTCGTATTCATCTGGTAAATCAGCCTCGTCTGCGTACATTTCGCAATCAAAGCAGTTGAATTCGTGCAATTGTACCGTAATAGACTATAGGACATTCAATTGATACTCACATCACAATTCTGTCTTACCCCAATCTTTGTATCTACGGTACACCAGGCCGGGAAGCTTTCGATATTGTTTACTTCTTGTGCAACATCTTCTAAAGATCTCTTGCCAAAGTTTCTGAGTTGCGTGCACTAATAACCCAGCTCAGTGAAAAGTGACCATATCACAAGAATCAATCCATACTTTCACCAAATCCCACAACGCAATGTCCCCATTTGTATCTTGGGTAAGGACTTGTCGCCTGTTCTGTAGTACAAGATGCGAAACAATACCAGGTTTGCCTAGTATTCATCAATACCCGCAGCCACAACCTGCTTATTTACCCTCTATTACATCGTCGGGATGCTCTCTCACTGGTACCAATGTCTCCGTTGAATCCACATCATCCTCATGATAACTAACAGGAATTGACATAACAGACCCTGCGTACAGTGTTAGGTTATCACTTCCTAGGAAAGCGTCTGGCACTTGTGCAGAAAATGTTGATTTGGCATGTGGTAACTTCACAACAGCAGTAGGGGGTATTTCCGGGTTATATTCGGAGCGCATCAGCACCTGTCGTGATTCGCGAGAAGGTATAGACAACTTTGACGGTCCGTTAGCCGAAAGAACAACGAATTGTTAACAAGACGCACTCACCCATCGATTGACACTTGAACTGGATGTCGCTGTCCATACATACGTATCTTGGAGTGCAACGATCTAAAGCGGCATTAACTAAACCAAAGCTCAAGCGTTCTACCTTTACCAACCTTAACTACGCCCGACTTTTCCTTGAACAGACCTATGCATTCACTTTCGCTTGAAACGCTTGTGTCTGTGTTGGACACCTCAGTCTTCGTCACTAGACCATCACGAGAACCGGCGTAAAACGTTTTGAGCTCAGGATGATCAGAATATAAGGCCCAGACCGAATCCGTGTGAGTTTCATAAGTAGTAAGGCACCTTTGTGACTTCACAGACCACATCTTGATTGTGGAATCTGATGATCCGGATAGAATCTATAGAATATACTTTATAACCCAGAGATACCATTCTTGGATAGCATACCACTTGTCCATCATCGCTAATTAATAGTGCACGGATATTATCGGTATGACCTGTCAGTTTGCTGATGCGTTTACCCGAACGTGTATCCCATAATCTGACGACCTAGGAACCAATCATTTTAGCAACGACCAATGTGAGAGATCGGCACACCAATTGCATACTTTTTCAGGGGAACCAGTGGCAAGCATGGTTCCTGTCGGATTGATTGCCAGAGCGTAGATGGATGATTTAGAGCTGTCGTCGTGCCTTGCAACTATCGATTTCGTTAATCCTGTCTTTTCCTCAATGCAAATTGACGTCCTACTTGATGTATCCGGTGTGAATCCCTGGGTATTTTTGGACGCTGCCGCGTCTATGGTTAACGCCGCTTGACCATGCTCAATGTCCCATAAATTAATCTTTTTGTCGAGGCCGGCGCTGGCAACGCGATCAGCTTTTGAAGCGTACGCCAAACACTTCACATAGTCCGTATGCCATCCAATTGTATGCGCGCTGTTAGGAGTATCGCTGTACGGTTTCCAGACCTTGACGGTCCGATCGGACGACGCAGAAACCACTATGTTCCTTTCTCATGAGCATTATATTGAGACCTGGGTCGAGATTACCACACGTTCCCCCTTGGCAGACTGCAATGTCGTTCACCCAATCGGTATGCATTTGAGAAAATACTTTACATGTTGCCCTTGGCGCAGAATGCTGCATCATCGTCGTATGAGAAGTCTAGGGCATACAGTTTAAGGCACGCAGTTACCAGCATTTCTCGATCCAAATTCCATTTAGTTTCTCCACCGATGGCTGATGATCGTTTTTCTTGTTTGAATTTCATACGGATATCCCAGCCGGCCACAACACCGTCTCTTCCAGCAGAATACAAGACGCCTCCCACGGCAGTGTCGTCGGTCGTCTGTTCGAAAGTATTCGGGTCCAGTGCCAAAGAATTGACACCTAAACAGTGAACCTGTTCTTCATTTCGCTGCTTCACGACGTATGACACCTTGCGGCGAGTGGATGCCTTCATGGCTCGAGCTGGTTGCTTCCTACTTCTACCTAAGATGCCTGTAAGGTAATCAAGGCATACGATGCTCCACGGACCGCAAAAATTAACCATCGGAATCTGAATTTGACTGTAATCGATATCCTGGGCACCTTGAAGGGGCGCAGATGCCCAGCCCGTTTTCCTCGCA
This sequence comes from Saksenaea vasiformis B4078, assembly GCA_000697055.1. Lineage (NCBI taxonomy): Eukaryota > Fungi > Mucoromycota > Mucoromycetes > Mucorales > Saksenaeaceae > Saksenaea > Saksenaea vasiformis. Next base: position 21,711 of record JNDT01001846.1, on the reverse strand, counting down.
CTTTTGTGTTTGGCCCAATGTTGTGGGTAGCTTTGCGCGCTTGAATCTTGCAATTTAATTACGTGGGTTATCCAGCGCCTTAGGACGTGAAAAGAGTAAGAATAGATTATTGAAGTATCTCTCCAGGACTGGAAGTTTACATTGCTTGCATAACCCAGATATTGTCAGCGATACTGAAAAACTACAATTGAATGATTTTAATATCCTATATTTGTTAAACAGGCTATTCTACCTTAGTATTTCCAAGAGTATAGCACAATTCACGGCAACAGGTCTATCAACGTTTGAGATAATTAAGAGGATTCTTCTTGGCATGAGTAGAGAGATCTACAAATTCAATGCGTTCCTGTAAAGTTAGCGATGAAACTAAAATAAGGAAATCAGCGCGATGGCTTTCAGCCTTAACGTCCTGATTTTACAATACTCCAATTAGGGAACGGAGTCTAATTAACGCTTTGCGCCGCAATGAACTGCAGCAACCATCCGTACCATTGACAGCGAACTGTCAACAGCTGAAATTTGATTTCCAGGAAGCTGAGGAAAGGACACCATGAATGCTACTCAAGATTGCAACCAAACGTCGAGGTGGTGCTATTTTGTATTACTAGGCTCAAAAGGACTACTCATCGCTTTTCTCCTAATGCATGGCTTTCTGCTCTTAAGTTTAGCTCATGAAGGATGCGCCTGTACGAAAATTCCTTGTGTGTCGTGTGATATTGGCTAAGCACAAACCTTAACGAGATTCAAACGGAGCATTTCCGAAAGATCGCATTGATAAAGGATGGTAAACAACGCAGCATCTCTTCCATTACTTTCAATGGGTTCCTGCAGTGCGAAAGATGAATTATCATTTAACGTAACAAAAGCAGCTCATTTTGTTCTTCGATATGTGATGATCTGACTTTTTCGACAGTTCAGTCAATTTTTGACGTATGACGTTGTCAACCGGTGCACACGGGGTCTCCACTTTGACGGATACACTGCGGAGTACCCCGCAACAGAAATTGAATGTGGAAGAAATAATATCTTAAGATTGGTTCATGAATATTCCTGCGAAAAGCCGTTCGTGGAACAAGTGTGCACTAAGACCGTCGAGGCAGACAACTTTATGAGTGTATTGGTGGATGACTCTTTCCGCAAGTTACCGTCTAAAGCATTTGCTTATGATATTGCCGCTGAATATAGTTCCTGCGCACGTAAACAAAAAAAGAAGACTTTTGCGAGCAGCACAGTTGAGTACACTATCTCTTACGTCGCTTGGGGAGAAGTAAGAAGTCATAAGTACTTTTTAAAGTAGCACAACTAAAAGGATTTCCGTACCAGGTGCATCTATCTGCCGAATCTCTCAAAGCAACTACGGCTTTTAAGCAAGCTGTGCAAAACGCATTAAAGGAAGAAATCAACAAGAAGAAATACAGAGAACTGGAAGCTGTGTTTGGGCGATTCGGTTATTACTATCCATCAAAAATTTTACTTGGTACTTTGATTCTATATAGTAGTAGCTTAAACTAACCTAATTTAGGTGGATTACTCGCCTGTAAGAAAGAGAGTTTAAAAGCCCAGAGCGGAAATGAGTGTGAATTCGAGAATAGGCAATCCAGCGAACACATAGCGAAGGGTGTTATAGATGCAATGAAGCATCACAAATATTGGAAAGTCATAGGTACATTTCATTCCGTATCCGTAATAGCAGTTAGACCAACTTGTGATAGGTGGTGATCCCGGGGTATTTTTCATAGACGGTCTAGGAAGCTGGAAGGAGACCACCAAGCCCGAACCAGCAATTATTCAGTTCAAAGATCTGCAGCCGTTGTATAATATCCTCGAGGATGATGAGCGCCTTCAAGTGGAGGAGGTGTACGACAAGGCATTTTCTAATAATGAGCTCAGGCTCGCAGTACAAAGACGTCCCGCAGAAGTTTTCAAAAAGGGTGCCAAAAGAAATAAAAATACGCGAGACAAAGTGGAGAACATGAATTGGTTACAAGTTCTGGATCAAGGCAGCAACCGAGCAACAGACCATGGGTGTGAAAACTTGCAAAATGAACCTGAAGAACCGTTATTCAGCGACGAGGATTCTGACTATGATAGCGATATCAAAGCTATTAGCACAGAACGAGAATCTGTTAACGGAGGAGGTGAAGGGACACGAAATGATTCCAAACATGCATGCGACCGTGAAGCCATTGCTGGGGGAGACACGAACGCAGTCAACGCAAGTAATGGACGGGAACAGTTCAAGCTTGGCCAGAAATACTATTGTGGAATAGACGTGGATAAAGGCTACATTAAGGCACATGAATGGTACAAGAAGGCAGCAGACCAGGGAAATCGCGATGCACAAACAAAACTTGGAGATATGTACCAATATGGACGAGGTGTAGATCGAGATAACAAGGCAGCAGTTGAATGGTACAAAAAAGCAGCGGGACGTGGAAATTCTGATGCACAAACCAAACTTGGAGATATGTATAGATATGGATGGGGTGTGGATCGGAGCAACGAGGAGGCAGTTAAATGGTACGGAAAAGCAGTAGAACAAGGTTATGGAATTGCGCAAATCAATCTTGCAAATATGTATCGGTTGGGATACGGCGTAACGAGGGACCAGGAGAAAGCAAACGAGTTGTATTCCAAGGCGGCTGAATGGTGTAAAAAGAAAACGCAGCTGATCGAGGAAATGAAGTTGCACAATACGCGCTTGGACAATTGTACTACTATGGACAGGGCGTGAGAGTAGATGTCGACAAAGCATATGAATGGTATAAAAAGGCGGCTGACCAGGGAAATAGTGAAGCACAAATCGGACTCGGATGTGTCTACAGATATCACAAGAAAGATATCAGCAAATCAATTGAATGGTACCAAAAAGCGGCGGATCAAGGAAGTGATGTTGCGAAAAAGAAACTTGGAAACGTTTACAGAAATGAAATAAAAGACATTGACAAGGCAATTGAATGGTTCCAGAAAGCAGCAGATCAAGGAAGTGAATATGCACAAATTCAGCTTGGTGATATTTACAGAGATGAAAGGGAAGACATCAACAAAGCAATTGAATGGTACCAAAGGCCGGCAGATCAAGGAAATGAAAAATTGCAAATTATACTTGGAGATATTTACAGAGAAGAGAAGAAAGACATCGATAAAGCAATGGAACGGTACCGAAAAGCACAGCATAGCGGAAGTGTATGGGCGAACGTGAGACTTGGAGATATTTACAGAAAAAGAGAGAAAGGCATTGACAAGGCAATTGAATGGTATCAAAAAGCGGCTGCTCGAGGAAACCGGTATGCGCAGATCCAACTTGGAGATATTTGCAGGAAGAAAAGAAAGACATGAACAAAGCAATGGAATGGTACCAGAAACCTGCGGATAAAGGAAACTAGTTTGCAAAGTGGAGATGTTCTGATTCACAGAAAGAAGGATCGACAATAGGTCAAACAGGGTCTTCCTTCTCACAGCCTCCGTATTTTCTATTGCCTTCTACGCTTGTCTGCTTCTTCCCCTTTTTCATGTTATTGCTTTCTTATCAATCGTATGAGAAATTATACACGAAGAGCAGAACTACAGAATAAACTATAATTCCAGAGATAATTATCGCCATGAATATAGAAGCCTCCAGTTTCGTATACAGTAAATTAAATTTGAACCATCACAGCACTTTCTCGTATGTTTTGACGTGTTTAACAAGAGGATTTGCGCGGGCTGAACTCTGGTTCACATAAGTAAATTTATATATACTGATATTTAAAAAGACAGGCGCAGTAATATAAATGCTTGGATGCCTTTCAAGTTCATCTGTCTGCCCGATCCTTCCTTGAAAATACATTAAACGGGCGTCGTTGGATGGAAACTTCAGTTGAACAAAGAGATTACAACGAATACTTTTGCATTCATATTATAGGGAAGGAACAGCAGTAGATTTCCAATCATCGCGTTTGCTTCTTTTTCTCTCACCTTCAATCAATCTATGGAGTGTTCCTTTACTCCATTACGAGTACTTCAGTGAAGCCATTCTGCACCATCGATGGTGACTCCACCGGGAGACGCAGTAAAGATGGTAGCAGTTAATTACCGCTGATGAAGATATTATACCTTTTATCAAAGCTTCAAGCATGAATACGTTATTTTACAAATGTATCGGTGTAGAAAGATATCGAGTTTGGGTTACATGATTAGCTATGCAATTTGCCACAAAAAAAATTAGTTGTCGCATAATCATCGATATGTTTAGCGAAAGTAACAATACTATACACTGTGGGACGAACTAGTCGCAGTTATCGCACAGGTCGCATGAAAGTCGTATTAGTCGTAGTCTTGATGGTCGCATAAGTCGTACAGAAGTCGCAATAGTCGTAGTCTCAATAGTCGCATTACTTAGAGCATGCGATTTAAGAGACGAATCCGTCCCACAGTGATACAGGGACCCGATCTCCTACGTCCTTGACACACTGCCAACTCGCCCACCACGTACCGAGGCATAGATACATCACTGGCGCCGTACCTGGCTTACACTGACCAAGCTACTTCGTCAGTTGGATGAACTTTGCCACACCGATGGTGATCTTCGTCCGGATCCAACTCATGGCAGTCCCTTTCTCACCTGGTTAACCACCCCTCCACGACAACCACAAGCAACTACTTCTTCTGCCTTTTCACAGGTCTCCGATATGTCAAGCTTTTGATCTAATCTCTCCCCTCTTCCCCCATCCCCACTCTCGCTCTTATTACTATTTTTTCTCTCTTCTTCGATCTTTTCCTTACATCATGCATCTTCCCCACCTTTGTTCCCCTTCCCATTAGCCTTCTACCTTTTTCCCTTAAGCGTATTAAGGGCTTTTTATATACTTTTCTTCTTGGAACTGGCTAGAGCGGACATGGTAAATGGCGAAGCGCTCATCGGCTTACAATAAAAACCAAATTTAATCCACAGTGATACAGATTGGATAAGAAAGATATTGACAGAGCAATTGACAGGTACAAAAGGCAGCGGATCAAGGAAATACAGATACGCAACTAAAACTTGGAGATATCTACAGATATGAAAAAGGTGATGTCGACAAAGCAATGGAATGCTATCGAAAAGAGGCGGATCAGGGAGATGAATGGGCGCAAATTATGGTTGGATATATTTACAGAACCGAAAAGAATGATATCAACACGGCAATCGGATGGTATCAAAAGGGAAGGAGAAAGGAACTTGAGGCGCGGAATGGAGAACTGATGGGTTGAAAGAGAAAGGTGAAAAATAGAGGTGAAAGATAGATCAAAAGATTAAGACAGGCTCAGGTTCTGATTCTTTGTTAAAGAGGAAAAAGGCGGTTGGGCTTAATAAATGAACATCCTGCTCACACATCCGCACACATTGTATTTCTGCAGTTCTTCCTGCTGCTGCGACAATAGCAACACTCTGAATAAGACATGCTGGAAAGTGCAGCGCCTACCATAATCTATTATTAATGTAGTCAGCAACCTTTGCGTTGGTGTGCAAGACACGAGCAGGATTCATTGTGTATGTTCATGCAATCACATATGGAGTCCAAGGCGGGCGAAACAAAGTCGAAATGCTAACGTGACGAAAAGATCGAAACCAGTGGGATGCGCCCACCGCATGTCTCAGATTAAGCGTTTCGATAGTCTGTCTGCCACGAAGGAGGCACTGCTGTAGGCGCTAATATCGCTTTCATCTATAAGACAGGGTACCCCTAAACTAAATTCATTTTACTGTCAGTTGGCGCTTTAATGAGCACAAGCAGCTTGCCATGTATATTCGATCTTCCAATAATCGGGTCTTTCTGTGCTGCGGTTGAGAGAATCACCGCAGCGTTGGTTATCGCAAGATTGTGGCACCGTCGCTTTTACACGACTTCTTTAAACCTTTTATCGTTGCTGCCATAAAGTAATACGAGTACCACAGTCAGCACCACCTATCGTCATCTAGAAACTAAGTATTGGTCAGTATCGTTGGCAGAAAAGACAGAAGCTATTTGCAGAAGTAAGGTCTTCCTATTTGATATGTGGCACCCGGCTTAGCAGAACCCTTACGGACTTTAAGCGCAGACGTTTGGTATCCGCTTTGCACAGGTTTAAAAGCAGAAGTCCCGAAAGTTCAGGTTGATAAGAAAGCAAACACCACAAGTTCCTTTCATCCTTTCAATGAGCTTTTATAATGTCAAAGATAAATTATCATCTCATGTAACAAAAGCCAATAACTCTATCACATATGCGGTTATCTAATGCTTTCAATAGCTTAGCCAACGTTCGATCTATGATCTCGTTTACCGATGTACACGGGGTATCCATTTTGATGGGAACAGCGCTGAGAACCCTGTGATAGAGGTTGCAGAGGAAGAGGATAATATCCTAAGGATTGTTCACGACTATCCTTGCGACCAGCCGTCTGTGGAATACACTTGCACAAATGTTGCGGGCATAGATAGTTCCATGGACGTGTTACTGATGGATGACAGCTTCCGCCGTGTTCCATCGAAGATGTCTGCTTACGACATCGCCGCTGAAGCTAGTTGCGGTACACTCAAACGGAACCAACGGCTCTGTGCAAACGACGTGGCAGAATATGCCGTCTCTTATATTTGTTGGAGAGAAGTAAGAATGCAAACATAACTTGTGAGTCGTTCAGCTAATAGGATTGTGCCAGGTACATTTGTCTCAGGACATTATCAAAGCAACCGCTACTTTTAAGAAAGCAATACAATATGCCTTGAAGGAAGATACGAATGAAAAGAGATATGAAGCACTACAAACACTGTTTCAACAATTTGGGTATTATTATCCATCGAGGATCTTGCTTGGTACTCCAACTTACAGACATATAGCTTAAACTAACGATCTCCTATGCCAGGTGGCTTATTGGCACGCAGAAAAGAGGGTTCAATGATACGGAACAGATGCGATAATAATGAAGCAGAAGATGGGGATGAAGCAATCAAGCCTACTGGCGGCGACGTGAAAGAACCTACAGACGCCAGGAACTGGAAAGTCATAGGTGCGTTCCGTGGCATAACTCGTATATTCATTAAGCAAATTGTAATAGGTGGTGATTCCGCATCGTTCCTTCTGGATGGGCTAGAAAGCTGGAAAGAAACAATCAAGACTGATCCAGCAATTATCCAGCTCAAAGACATTCAGCCAATATTTAACCTCCTTGAAGATAACGAACGTCTTCGAGTGGAGCAGGTCTACGACAGGGCGTTTCAGGATAACGAACTAAGGCATGCCGTTACAAGCGAATCCGCATGTGTTTTCAACGTTCATTCAAAAACAGAAGAAGAAATGCGAGACAAACGTGAACAGACAAGCAGTTGCATGCGAGTTTTGGATCAGGGTCACAATGATGCCACGGATCCCGAGGAGGAAACTGTGCAAACGGGATCTGGTGAGAACTCATTCGACGAAGAAGATAGCGGTTGCAACGACAATATCAGTGATATTGACACAAGAAAAGAAACTATTGACCGAGAAATTGGCGATGCACAAATGGTACCTGGAAATTCACTCAGCCACGAAGAAGCTGCAGACAAAGATCACAAAGATATCAACCTCAACAATACAGCGGGTAATCAAGAAGACGCGAACAGTGACCCAGACGATACGAATAAGGATTGCAACAAGGATATTGGAGTGTCCGAAAATATGGTCGAATGTGACGATCAATTGGCACAGTTCAAACTTGGCGAGAAATACTACCGTGGAGTAGGTGTTGATAAAGACTACATCAAAGCAATGGAATGGTATACAAAGGCAGCAGATCAGGAAAATAGCGATGCGCAAACGAGAATTGGGGACATGTACAGATATGGACGCGGGGCAGAGCGAAACTACTCTAAAGCAATTGAATGGTACCGAAAAGCAGCTGATCTGGGCAATGGCGACGCTCAAAACAGGCTTGGAGATATGTACTACGGTGGGAGAGGCACACGTTTAAACCGCAAGGAGGCAGCTGAATGGTACAGCAAAGCAGTTGATCAAGGACATGGAATTGCACAATACAATCTTGCGACCATGTATTGGATTGGAGTAGATATAGGATACGACGGAACCAAGGCGGCCGAACTGTTCTCCAAGGCGATTGAATGGAGCGAAAATGCAACCGATCTAGAAGATGAAAATGTGCAATGGACACTTGGACGTATATACGCACATCCTTTTGTAGAATGGACAGACAATGCTAAAGCAATAAAATGGTACCAAAAAGCAGCAGATCAAGGACAGGAAGATGCGCAATATTCACTTGGAGAAATGTACAGATATGGATGTGACGTGAAGAAAGATATTAAGAAAGCGATCGAATGGTACCAAAAAGCAGCGGATCAAGGAAATGAAGTTGCACAAGCGCAACTTGGATATCTCTATACGCAAGGATGGGATGTCAAAAGGGACGTCGACAGAGGTATTGAATGGTATCGAAAAGCGGCAGATCAAGGTGATATAAGAGCACTGGATAACCTTGCAACCCTTTACAAAAAGGGACTGTATGTGAAGAGAGACATCAACAAAGCGATCAAATGGTACCAAACAGCAGCGGGTAGAGGGAGTTGTGATGCGGCTGTTACACTTGGAGATATGTACAAGGACGGAGAATTCGTAGAGAAAGACTCCAACAGAGCGATTGAATGGTACCAAAAAGCAGCGAAGGAAGGAGCTCGGGGTATGGAGACCACAATCGGAGATCTGTACAGAGCTGGAGATGGAGTGAGAAAAGACGCCAACAAAGCAATCGAATGGTATCAAGCAGCAGCTGATGGAGGAGACTTGGAAGCGTTATCGAAAATTGGAGATATGTACAGAGATGGAGGTGGAACGAGAAAAGATGTCCGCAAGGCGATCGAAGCGTACATGAAAGCAGCTGATCAGGGAAATAGGGAAGCGCTGTTGAGAATTGCAGATATATACAAAGTTGGAAACGGAGTGAGAAAGGACATCAACAAGGCGATCGAATTGTACGAAAAGGCAGGAGCGCTGCGGAGAGTAGCAGATATGTATAAACTCGGAGATGGAGTGGAAAAAGATATCAACAAAGCGATTGAATGGTACCAAAAAGCAGCTGATGCGGGAGATATGGAAGTGCTATGGGAAGTTGGAGATATGTACAAACTTGGAGATGGGGTGACAAAAGACATCACCAAAGCGATCGAATGGTATCAAAAAGCAGCAGACGAAGAAGTTGGAGATGCCCAAGTCAAACTTGCAAATCTATATTATTATGGAGACGGTGTAGAGAAAGATATCAACAAAGCGATTGAATGGTATGCAAAGCTGCTGGATGAGGGGAATACGACATGGGTAGATGATATAGGTGATCACCTCAAAGTTGGAGACATATACAGAGATGGCGACGGCGTGAAGAAAGATATTAACAAAGCGATTGAATGGTACGAAAAAGCAGTACGTCGCGGGGTATTGTATGGGCAATTGAGGCTGGGAGATCTGTACAGAGATGAAGAACACGGGATAAAAGATATCGACAAAGCAATCGAATGGTATGAAAAGGCAGCATACTGGGGCGAGCAAGAAGCAAAAGTGAAACTCGGAGATATTTATAGATACGAAAAGAGAGATATCGACAAAGCAATTGAATGGTACGAAGAAGCAGCGTATGAAACAAGTGAAGATGCACAAGCCAAACTTGATGAGCTACGGAGAGAAGGATGGAATCGAAACAGTCCATGATGTCTCTTCAAACCCGAGAACCTTGCGTTCTCCTTTTTAAATAAAAGAACGGCTTTTTTTCTATCCTTGCACGTATGATGCCGTCTACTTTCTTTGGTCTTATGGGCACGTTGACTCATTAAGCTTTTGGTGTATAACCCATACAGAAAAGTGTATTCCTGTACATAACGCAAACGCGCTTCGTCATATATTTTTATACAGTCGTAAATGGTGATGAAGATGTGCAGGTTAACTCGACAAAACATATGACAAGATATTAGCGCGTATGAGAATGTTGTCGATCAAAGGGAGGAGCAACCGCGGTTAAATCTTGGCAATAAACACTATCGAGATATCAGCGCGAATTGGGACGTGTTAAACCAGGTGCAAGCGCTCGGCATGCAAGCAGAACATCAGTGTTTTAGCTTTCATTTGAAGGGTACGTTCTCTTTGATTGATATAAGATCGCCGACTATACAATGACTTTCGTGATCGTCCAATACATCGCTCATATTCCATATTTACCGAAGATTAGACGATAAACCGTTGAGCAAGCCTAGGATTCCACGTGTCATATGTAGATCTCTCTATGAAATTTGTATTTCCAGAATTTGTGTTTGAATAGAGATGTTAGATCGATGCCGGGAGGGAACATGCCTATCTAACTACTGCTTTTGCTGCTGAGATCTGGAGGAAAAAAAAAATGGAGAAAAGAAATTTGATAAAAAAAGTAGGACAATAAAGTAGTAAAAGATGGACAGAAGTGGGATGAATAAACACATCAGGTTGGGAAGCAATCCTACACAGAAGCAATGGATGAGTAAAGCTTGTTCAACAGTGAGGCAACCCGCTGAGAACAAGATAAATACGTGTATCTTTCATTTAACGCGATAAAATGGAAACATAAAATATTACTCACATGAATTTTGTTCTTCACCACGTTTGAACCCGAGTTATCGTTTGAGTGGGAAAAGCAGCACCCTCAAAGTGCTTTCAGCCAATCAGATTGAGCTTCCCTTTGAAAATTTTGGCGCTGGACGAAATGTGTGAGAAATTCACTTAATTACTCTTTCCCAGTTTCCCACATTTCTGCTAATCCTCGATGTTCAAATCGTCCTTTACTCACCGTTTATTGAGTACGCCATATCTGACATGCGCTCGTTGCGCTTCTGTCAGACAGCAATTACTTCGCTATTCTTCGATCAACAAGTTGCATACCCCACAAACAAGAGCATTCCCTTATGGTCGACTGCCAACTCAGAAGATTACGAGATCATTGCCCATTCGTTATTATGCGACCTCAGAAGCGACTTCTTTCGCCTCAGAATACAAAGATAAGCACATTGTTAGACCTGCATCAGTAGAGAATGGCATGGATATATCCGACAAAGCTGTCAAGGTAAATGAACCGTAACTGACCCGAGCAGCAGTATTCATCTATTACGCATAGCAACTACAATATATAGCAGAAAGGGATAACGATAAGGACTTAATGTTGCGGATTTTGGTTGATTCGGGCGGCTGTCATGGTTATCAAAATAAGCTTGAACTTACAAACACTGTAGAAGAAGATGATACGTAAGGAAGGGATGCATAGTCAAGCGTCTGCTCACAAATCAATGATAGCGTATTCGTAAAGGAGAATGTGCGTGTGGTGGTCGACAGTGTGTCCCTCCAATTCTTAAGAGGTTCAACAGTCGACTTTGTGGAGGAGCTGATCGGGTCCACTTTCCAAGTGATCGATAACCCGAATGCAAAACACAGCTGTGGATGTAACATTTCCTATGATATCGACCTGGATAAGATTGTCCAGAATGAATAAAAAACAGTCACTGTATTGAATCGCCGTTTCCGATGCGTGTGGGCTGCCCCCCCCCCCCTGGCTGGTCGCCAACGTGGCGCAAACAAAACAAAGTGTCTATCACACTACATGCCTGTTCCTTTACTTTTTTACTTTCCGTGAACTAGAATCCTACACAAAGACAAAACTTCTATTCTCCAGATGTCTACATCTTCTTTAAACTTTCGTAACCCCACGTGTGGAGCCACGCGGTTTATCAAAATCAAGCTAGAAGCTTTAGTTATCACATGTGAAGATAAATCCCGCTTCCGGTTCCACAGCTTCCGATCCCGGCTTCTACAGTGTCGGCGAAGAAAACTTCTCCTGAAGATCCCGTCAGGGGGGAAAAGATTACAAACACGTACAACACCCATTTGCTAACACAACACAACACGAACATACAAAAACACACACACACACACACAAGTTGGTTGCTTATAAATGTTTTCTTTTTTTTTGCAACTTATAACAAAGAGGAGCATGTCCACTTTATACACTCCTTCTTATAAAACGTCTAATGCATTCCGGAGTTGGATTTGATGATTGGTTCTCAAAAGCTTAGTACTTTCTGCCGAACAAGATCATCTGGAGCTGATCGTAGCCAGACAAGACACCAGCACCAGCGATGGCACGGAGGATGTTAGCACCAGCACCCTTGAAGAGAGACTTGGCACCTTCCTTAGCGACGATCTCCTTGAAGGCGTGGAGGGAAGAGTCGTACTTGACGGCGGCACCAGAGGTCATCATCATTCTACGACGGACAGTGTCGATGGGGTAGGAAGCTAAAAAAAAAAAAAAAGCGTGGCGTTACAATCCAGGTCCTCATTATCACACACCCAAATCCATATATAAAAAAATAAAAATAAAACTTACCAAGACCAGCACCAGTGGTAACAGCCCAGCCAAGCAAGAAGGAAGCCAAGAAGCTCTTCTGGAGGTTCTCAGGCATGATGGGCTTGATGGAATCGTACATACCGAAGTACAAACCACGGTAGACGATGATACCAACACAGGAGATGTTGAAACCACGGTACAAACCGGCAATACCGTCGGAGGCAAGGGTCTTGCGGTAGACATCGAGAAGACCGTTGAACTGGCGCTCACCACCCTTCTTGGCGGACTTGGCGTCGTTGGCAAGACGGGTACGGGCGTAGTCAAGGGAGTAGACGAAGAACAGGGAAGAGGCACCAGCGAAACCACCAGAGGCCAAGTTACCTATTGAACAAAAAAAAAAAAAAACGACAGGGGGTTCCATTTAGTCATCGAAATTTGACATCATATAAAATATAGAACTTACCGGCGAACCAGACCCAGTAGCCATCCTTCTTCTTGTCCTTGTTGAACATACGCTTGAACTTGTCCTTGAAGGCGAAGTTCAAAGCCTGGGTGGGGAAGTAACGGATGACGTTGGCAGTGTTACCTCTCCAGAAGGAGATGGCACCCTCATCCTTCAAAGTACGGGCGAAGCAGTCGCCAATACCCTTGTAGGGGGAAGCAAGACGACCCTGCTTGATCATCTCGTCCTGGTTCTGGATCAAGAGCTTGATACGCTCAATGGGGGCAGCAGCGGTCTTGGAGACGGCAGCGGAAACACCGCCCATCAAGAAATCTTGGAGGAACTTGGTCGTATCGGTGGACATTTCGAAGGAGTGGGGTTAAAGAAAAGGGAAGGAAAAACGATAGGCAGCCAGGTGTTTAGCCTTTATACCCAAGTTTTTTTTTTCTTAAAAATTTTTTCTTGCTCCGGTTGCCACCGTGTCTTGCGATTGGGTACCACGTACCAGGGGTTGTGACTTGTAAACGTTGCTGAATTGGTCACTGGAAAAGACAACACAAATCATTTTGAATGTTTCAAAATGAAAAAAGAGAGTAAATATGTCTTATTTATCCAACAAAAAACCTTGTACCTTCATTTTCGTTAACTGATTTGAATCAACTCGTCACAACATGTCTACTAAACGTTTCACAATGAAAAGTCCTTTATTTCTGGTTTCAGTATACAGTTGACATAAACCTCCTTTTTTGTAAATGACATCTCTGCTGACCTGGATGTTCATGAATCAAACATCTCGTGTCTATGGAAGATCTCAACGTATTAGAATAAATGGATGTGTAGTTTGTTCTTTTTTCTTTATTTTTGTTTTTATTTTTGTATTCTTTTCTTACTTCACGTGTTAAGTATTCCTAGAAACAATTCAAATAATGCAGGTCACAAGTTGAGACCCTGCAATTGCTTTTATGGAAACATGACAGTTTGGTTCCACCTTTCTTATATTAAGACACTTCCCCATTGATAATCATACTGTATTCCACACATATACAAACACACACACACTCTCAGTCTCTTTATAATAAAGCTCACTTTCACCAGGAACCGTCCTTTTTTTTTTTAAATAAGAAATTTATTACAATCCATTGTTTGGATTCACATGTACTGTACAGAATTGGATGGAATTTACAACTTGTCATAGTACTTGTCAAGGCCAGGAATATCCTCAACGAGACCCTTTCTCTTACGGACAGCACGGATGATGTCGTAGACCTTGTTACCAGCCTCCAAGGGGTTACCAGTCATGATCTGCCAGTGATCGAACACGGCCTGAGGGAAGGCCTGACCACCAGTGGCGGCACGAAGATCGGCAGTGAAACCGAAAGATTCGTTGACGGGCAAGTAAGCCTTGACGTTCATCATGGGGGTACCGGGCTTCTGTTCTTCAGCGAAGACCATACCACGACGTCTGTTAAGAACACCATAGATACCACCAATGACACTTTCAGGGCACTGGATTTCGACCAAGTAGACGGGTTCCTGGATACCGGGGGTGGCAGTCAACACGGAAGCATAGACGACACGACGGCAAGTGGGGATGATCTGTCCACCACCTCTGTGGATAGCATCAGCGTGAAGAGTCACATCCAAAATGTTGAAGCGACAACCACGCAAGTTCTCCTCAGCAACGGGACCTTCCTTGGTAGCCCACTGGAAGGCGGCAACACAGGAGTCCTTGATTTCGTTAAGGTACTGAACAGCCTTGGTAACATCAACCATAAGGTTGGGACCAGTGCCATCGGGACCGAAACACCAGATCTTACGGGCCTCAGTAACATCCCATTCATACTTCTCGGCAAGAGTACGGGCACGGGCCTTGAAATCGTCCTTGGGACCAATGCGGCCAGCTTCGATATCATCGGCAAGCTCATCAGCCAAGGGCATGGCTCTCATGTAGATACGGTTATGCTTGTTGGGAGACTTGGAAAGACAGTCCATGGAAGACTCGGCAGTGACGGTCTCACGGTACTGGACGACGGGGTCACCAGTCTTCAAGGGAACCTGAGCGTGGTCTTCTTCAAGATCCTTCAAGCAAATTTCCAAGTGAAGTTCACCAGCACCAGCAACAATGTGTTCACCAGAGTCAGAGGTGTAGGTCAAGACACAAGGATCGGACTTGGCAAGACGCTTAAGACCTTCAACAAGCTTGGGAAGATCGTTGGCGTTCTTGACTTCGACGGCAACCTGCACGACAGGAGAGACAGAGAACTTCATGACCTTCATGTTGTGGGCAACGTCGGAGGTGGTGATGGTACCAGACTTGACCAAGAACTGATCGACACCAACAAGACCAATGATATTACCAGCGGGACAGTCATCGATGGCTTCGACGTTACGGCCCATCATAAGAACGGTACGCTGAATAGACTTGACGGACAAGTCGGTCTTGGAGCCAGGAACATAGTTAGGACCCTGGATACGGACCTTAAGACCAGCACGGACGGTACCAGAGAAGACACGACCGAAAGCGTAGAAACGACCCTTGTCGGAAGTGGGCACCATCTTGGAAACGTAAAGCATAAGAGGACCGTTGGGGTCACAGTCACGGATACCAATGGCACACTCGTCGTCAACGGGACCTTCGTACAAGTTGCCGACACGGTATCTCTGGGCAGTGACGGGAGAGGGCAAGTGGATACAGATCATCTCCAAAAGAGCATCACCAGCGGGCAAGAACTTGCGCATAACAACCTTGAGGAGCTGCTTGCCTTCAAGATCCTTCTCTTCACCCTTGAGCTGAATGTCCAACTTCTCCAAAAGAGTGGGGATCTCAGCCTTCTTGAAGTTCATGACGGAGTCGAAGATTCTGTAGATAGGGTCCAAGACGAACATGTTGAAAGCACGCTCAAGAGGCTTGCCATCGGCATCGGTGGCCTTGGTGGTCCACTTCTTGGTCTTGGGATTGAAGTAGTTCTCACCCCACAACTTCTGCATCATCTTCTCCTTGTCGACACCGAACTTCTTGGAGTAACGGACAGCGAACTGACGGAGAGTGAAACCCCAACCGTGAAGACCGGAGGCGAAAGCAACGGTACCGCGTTCGGGGTAGACCTGGACATCACCAAGAGCGTCGTCGAGGTAAGTGGCGATGATAACGTTGACGGACTCAACAGTACGAGCGAAAGCCTATACATTCTGGTTTAAATTGGCTGTATCTCACAAGACGCAAAAATAACAAAAAAAATGTGACCTACGTTGTACAATTCTTCCTTGTCCAACTGCAATTCGAGAAGAGCACGATCAACCTTGTTGATAACAACAACAGGCTTGATGCGCTCGGTCAAAGCCTGACGCAAGACGGTCTCGGTCTGGACACAGACACCATCAATACAGTCGACGACGACAAGAGCACCATCAGTAACACGGAGGGCAGCAGTGACTTCAGAAGAGAAGTCAACGTGACCGGGGGAATCGATCAAGTTGATCAAGAAAGAGTGACCTAGATAATACACCACATTTTCGTCAACACTTTTTTGCTTTCAGCATAAGCTACAAACTCTTACCATCGGTCTTCTGGCCCTTGATTTCCTGAATATCATCGGGGTTCTCCAGCTGGAAATACATGGAGATAGCGGTAGACTTGATAGTAATACCACGCTCCTGTTCATCCTTACGGGTGTCCATGAAACGGGTCTCACCAGCACGACCGGCAGAGATAATACCAGCCTTGGAGACCAAAGAGTCACTCAAAGTAGATTTGCCGTGATCGACGTGGGCAATGACGGACATGTTACGGACGTTCGTAACTTTGTCCTACGGGCGAGAGTCAATAACAGACACCAAAGCGTTAGGTATGTTCCTGCATACCATCAATTCACGGATCTCCTCGATGGTAAAGTTCTATAGAACATGGCATAATCGTTAGCATCTCATTTGCAGAATGGGTTCGCCATGTGCAACTTACCACTATATTTCAGTCAGGTGGGAAAGTGTCAGTGGTCAAAAATTTAAAGTTATCAGTATGCATCGTTCCACATAAACAAACATCCATCCATGGATGCATTATCTATCGACTTTCCACATACCCATTTTGACTTCTTAACGACGGATGGAAGGGGGGAAGCAATGCCCGACGCGCTCGTTTGATGCACTTATCGCTGGACTGCGGCGCATCAAGAAAAGCGGCGATTCAAAAGATAACCAAAATGGGCCGTTCAAGGACTGTGCCACGGAATAGCGTTTCATCACGGGAAGGCTGTGCTCCTTTTTCAGAGAGCCTGTATCAGCTGAACGACGCACCACGTTGTGCCAAATATCTTATTTCCATGAGTTTATCTACCAATTCCCTGATCTTCAAATAGATGTATCCGAATTTTTGCTTTGCAGGGTAATTGTACGTGAAATTCTAATCACACCACTAGAAGGAACATCTTCCGCACAGAATGAAAGTCAGGCAGTGGAATAAGCTTCAGCCATGAAATCGATAAAGTATTTTTTTTTTTTTTTTTGCTTGCGGAACTTGCTTGCTTAACCGAGCAACAGGCAATGGTGAATGGATCTCCAAGGCATCACGACGCATGAAATAACAGTAAATGCGTTTTCTTCTTCCTTTTTTCTTTTTCCTTTTTTTTTAAAGAAACACAACAGCATTATTCACTCCGCGCAGGTTGATCGTTAACTATCAAGGGATCTTGTGAATTTTGGGGGTACGTTGCACGAGGGGTACTTGCGTCACACCTGCCAAAAGTAGGATGTAACATAAGGCATGCTTCGAAGAAGTGATATTTGGGCTCGGTGGCCATATCTGTTAGCAGTAGAATTTTTTTAAATCGCCGACGTAGGTCTGCTGTGAAAGAGTATGGAGCATGCTTACGCTGTGCTGGACGTCACGTGTCCAAGTCAGAAAGTATCAGAGCGACTGTGTACGATTTTTCCCCCTAATGAAACAAGGGAAAAACTACCGTATTAAGGATATTATCCAACGTGATTTATATGATCATGGGTTAAGACACCCTAGCATTGGCATCAAACACCACCGAGGAGAGACATATTGAACAGTGTTACCCGAGAATTAATACTAATAGAGAGGAATGGGCGTATTAAGATTCATCAAAGCGAACTAATGTCAAAGGACTTTAATACATGAAGGGATATATACAGTGAGGTTCTTAATTCAAGCATCGCGATCTATTTTGACTTCCAGGACAGCTTACTTCACCGCAAAGAGCGCAGTGTCTCGACCGTTTCCTGCGCTGGATTGGTTGTGGTATTCTTCGGATTGGAATTCTACCTGCTAGTGTTGTAGGTGGGGTATACGAGGTCGATGGTGTAGGGGTTGCAGCTAACTGGGGTAACGTGGGAGGAAGTGCTGTGGCAGGCAGTATAATCGGTGGTGGTGGCGGTGGTGGTGATTGGAGTGGGTACGTAGTTGATATAGACTGCGGTCGAGGTATTGGATGAGGGGCGTCAATGGCACCCTCATGCTGCCGTTCTGATAGGTATGATAGTCGGCTGCGGGGTGCTTGTGTCAATATCGCCGAGCTGCGCTGGACCTGGGCTTGCTCCCACAGCCTATGGTATGACTGAATCATCTGAGGGTATTTATAATGTATATTTGCTCCATTGGCATATGTCCTATTCCAAGTTTGAGCAAAACTTTCCCATCTGACCGCTGCAGTAACGACATTGCTGCAAAACTGGGTTGCAAGTCGGGAAAATAATAGTCTTTCCTCTACAGTATGAATAGGTAGGATTGCATACTTGGTATCTTGCCGTTGTATAAGAAATTGGTATCGTCCGCTGCTGCTAGCGATAGCGCCAGTGTATCTTTCCATCTGCAACAAGTGAATCTGCTGATCGGAGACTTCTGGTATATCAAACCGCTCGCTCGTTGGCGTATATGCGGATGTATTTCGCCATCCATCCAAGTGAGATGGTATCTCGTCATCGAGCTTTACGTACAGTGTTTGGATTTCGTTTTTCAACCACAGATCGTAGTGATCGCGGTATCGTTTGCCCGTGCGGTTTTCAATTCCTACCGAAGTAATGTAAGGCAACGTAAGCGGTCAGCAAAGTCTCTCCACTTACATCAAGGTTATGTCGCGTACGGTATTCAAGCATTAAGCTGCAGGCAAACTTTGGGCTTGCATTGAACGCACCGAACCTTCTGATTAGATTTTGATGTATGCCGCCTTCCAACACGTTGGTTCCTCTTGAGCATCGATAGACCATGAGGCCATCTGCATCTGTATAGCGCTCATGATAGAGCTGCTGTCCCTCCGGTTCGTTGAGATACCCCTTTGCGACCAAGTCCAAGAAGTTACGGGCCTGCTTCCAGGCTTGATCATTGAATAGCGGTTGCTTTGATGATGCGCACAGTAGAGGACCGTATGTGATGAGCACATCGTAGACAGGACGTAGCATTAAATGGGGTGGTGGGATGACGCGCCGAATCCTAGCTTGCAGCCATTGTTTCCTTGTCTTCTGAACTGCAAATTAAGTATATTAGAGAAGATTGTTGTTATGAGTGAGGGAAAATACTGCTAACCTTGATCAAATTGCTCTCCTTTTCTTTCAAGCACCCAC
Organism: Saksenaea vasiformis B4078; assembly: GCA_000697055.1. NCBI lineage: Eukaryota > Fungi > Mucoromycota > Mucoromycetes > Mucorales > Saksenaeaceae > Saksenaea > Saksenaea vasiformis. The sequence continues at coordinate 2,347 of JNDT01001846.1, read as the reverse complement.
TTCACTTTGGCAACGTCGCTTTGATCCATTACCATGACTGCATCTGTCAGTGCTCTTTGGAAATTTCTGCGGAGACCGTGTTTCTTTGGTACTGATATACGCTTCAAAGCGTGCCATACATCCTGAATTACGCGAGTTCTTACAAACGGAGCTACTGTGCTTGGATTGTTGGATGCGGTTGCATTTCTGTATAGGGTATCCAGCATTCTGTGTCCTCTTCTCCTGCTTTCTTCATCTACCGCAGAGTTTTCGGCAGTCTGCTCATTTTCAATATCGCTACCATCTTCGTCAGACTCTCCTTCGTCCTCGACACTGCTGCTATCCCGCGAAAGCTTCGTCACGTTATGCACCTGTGTCTGAGTAGCTAGAGTTACATCGTCTATCACAGGTTTCTCGGCGTTGCGTATTTCTGAGATATCCTGTCGCCGGTATCGAAGTGCTTGTATCCTGGCCATAATGCGGAAAGGTGGGACACCAAAACTCGATAGAGGTTGTTCATCGCATAGCTGAGTAGTGGCACTAGGTACAGTGACATGCTGAACCTCTACGACCGCCCTATTATCCGTACGATTTCTTCCATTAAATTTTCTATGTTCATTAATTAGCATGTGTTGCCATCGCAGAGCATTAATATTTCTTACCGTGGTTGAGGTTCATCTATAATCCGTCCATGAGCAATGGCTCGTTTCGCTCAATGCGCACGGCTGTCTGACTTGTCGGTGGCAGAGAAGATGCTTGCCGGTATATTTCCAAAGACGCCCATGCATCTAATGCAGCGTACGTGATTTGTTCCTGACTCAGAGTTGGTTGGCCCCAGTCACTTTGCCGGATATTTGCATCCTTTGGAAGACGATGATGAAGGACACTCGCACAAATTCCAGCCAAGCTTGTCATTGCCGATACCACAAGGCCGCGATCTTTACAGTACCCGCCCAACTCTATCATGCCAACTACTTCGATTGGCGGTTCGGGGAAGCTTCTTTGGAGCCGGCTGATGTCGCCTCCAATGTTCTTGCCAACTTTTGTTACATCGCTTCTGGACAGGAAGGCAAGAAGCGCGTGCGGCAGTGTATGCAGCCGGGAAAGTCGTAATATGATGATTTGTCGACAATATGCTACCTGTAAAGTAGCAACGGGTTTCCAGGCAGGTCTCCGGGCGTCAAACGACCATTCAGCATCTAATCCTACTACTGTTGGTGATTGGTCATCAGCGTTGTCAATTAGGTCTAAAAGCGCCGATATCGCAGTATTTATCTGGCTTGTTTCGTGTACAGTTACATCCACATCGCTTGGTAGCCTTAGACGAGGGAGGTCCAGATGCTCCTCCGGACCCATAACGACTGGCGGTTGCCAAGGTCTGCTCTAAGCGACGGTATAACTTCCTCGAAGAAAAGTTTATCGCCGTCAACGTTGTCAGTCTACAGAATTTCAGGCGCCGGGTGACCAAGGGCAGTTAGGCTGCGCATCATGTTGTTTACTGGTCCTCGAATGAATTCCATGGACGTTGAAGGGACAAAACATTGCAGTCGTATTTCTCCCATCTCATTTGTTGCAGTGAACAGGCCCTCAAACAGCTTCGCCCCTTCGATCTTGCATATACGTGTTGTGACCTTTACCGGTGGATTAGCATGATGATCAATCATAGCAATAGAGCCACTTGCCTTATGACTATGGTCGACATGAAGAATAGTAGCGGGGAGAGAACTCGTATGCTGATGGTGAGAGGACATACGGGACTGGACAAAGTCATTGTACATCTTTGTGATATATTTCACAGTGGGAACAAATCCATTATAACCTTTTGGATCGGAAAAAGATGAGAACATTTTCTGCTTCACCATCTGGATTGATGGATACAGGGTCCGTCTAGCTCTTTCAGTCAAAAACTGCAGTTCCAAACGGTCATGTCGCAAATGATGATGTTCGCTGAGCATGCGCACAAATGGCCCTGGTCCCATTCCGGAATGAAAACATGCTCGCATCATATCCATCACACGCAAAGACAAACCGCTGCGTTTAGACATGATGGCAGGAAATTCTTGAGATAACGATGAGGGCAGGCCGTCCAATATTTCGCGATCGTGACCAAGAAAGGTCTTTCTACATCCTTCGCACTGGTATCTGTACGACATGAGGAAAAAATTGTCCTCTTTGTCTATAATTCTTCTGGCAATAGGGAGGATGGTCGTGTCTCATCGAAACGTCCGAAAGTTTAGTAAATGCTGCGTGTTTGCACATCACACGTCATCTCTTTCAAACGACCCCTTCTAAATAAAATGAGTGCGTCCTCTTTAGAAGCGTTTATGCTATTGTACAGCGGTGATCATTTCAATTGATCATATTTCTT
>JNDT01001843.1:0-64642 GCA_000697055.1 Saksenaea vasiformis B4078 | reverse complement strand
CCACCACCGCCACCACCACCGATTATACTGCCTGCCACAGCACTTCCTCCCACGTTAGCCCAGTTAGCTGCAACCCCTACACCATCGACCTCGCATACCCCACCTGCAACACTAGCAGGTAGAATTCCAATCCGAAGAATACCACAACCAATCCAGCGCAGGAAACGGTCGAGACACTGCGCTCTTTGCGGTGTAAGTAAGCTGTCCTGGAAGTCAAAATAGATCGCGATGCTTGAATTAAGAACCTCACTGTATATATCCCTTCATGTATTAAGATAACATTAGTTCGCTTTGATGAATCTTAATACGCCCATTCCTCTCTATTAGTATTAATTCTCGGGTAACACTGTTCAATATGTCTCTCCTCGGTGGTATTTGATGCCAATGCTAGGGTGTCTTAACCCATGATCATATAAATCACCTTGGATAATATCCTTAATACGGTAGTTTTTCCCTTGTTTCATTAGGGGGAAAAATCGTACACAGTCGCTCTGATACTTTCTGACTTGGACACATGACGTCCAGCACAGCGTAAGCATGCTCCATACTCTTTCACAGCAGACCTACGTCGGCGATTTAAAAAAAATTCTACTGCTACAGATATGGCCCCCGAGCCCAAATATCACTTCTTCGAAGCGTGCCTTATGTTACATTCTACTTTTGGCAGGTGTGACGCAAGTACCCCTCGTGTAACGTACCCCCAAAATTCACAAGATCCGTATACAAGAATCTGACAGGTAGAGAAGTTCTTAATCTTTGTTCCTTTACTGATAAATATTTTTTCAAGACAGTAAGATGGATGGTAGGCCGATATATGAGTTGCACAAGCCAAATGCGTTTTTTAAAAAAAACGCATAATCAGTAATCTCTTGATCCAACGTTGTTGTATTGCCCACGTATTATCTGCCTTCTGGTTCCTGAGCCTATCCATTCGAAATATTCAAAACGAAAACAAGTCCTATGGCCTGGATGACTGGTCCCCTGGCCAGAGGACCCAATGACAAAGAGAATGACACTTCTTAATCATTTTCCATTGATATCGATATGGAAGTTGTACAAAGATATTTCTCGGTCGCCGTCACAGAATTCTGGACAGATCGCCCTTGCGCTTATCGCAATAGTTACTTACATGCATATTTGAAAGCAGCGGCCCGTCAGTACGTCGTCATTTACAAAGCTAGCTGCCTGTTTGCACTGGCCATACCTTGCTTGAAAGGCTCAGCAGACACGAAGGAGCAAAAAGTGTTAGTCTATTAGCAGCGGCCCATCATGGATAACGAAACAACAGTCCTACGAGTTCACATATATTCCATCTAACTATTTGACAACAAATCTCCCTTCCTTTTTATTCCCAAAAACATGGATAGACAACACAACGAAGTTGGAGAGCCCCCGGCCCGCAGGAGACGGTATGGGTATCAAAACACCCCCATCTCGCAGCTGCCTGGTCGCGACTACTTATTTGTTCGAAAATTGAAGCTTCGCAATTTTCTGCAGGAAAACCACAAGCAACTCAGGGTATTGCATTATAGAATTCTCATATAAACTCTTTCATATATATTAAGTACAAGCTGATATAGGGCGTCTTTCGTTCAGTGGCAGAAGAATACGCGACCGCTTGTCAGTGTGCAATGTTCCTTGTCAATTTGCACATCCATCGTTGGATCGACGGCCAGTTCGAGACTTTTCCTCCTATCCATGATGAAGTCTTTTTTATTGCCGCATTTAAAATGATCCTGACCCGAGATACCGGCACAAACATTCGGGTAGCGTTTGTACGTAGCGATGTTAGGAAGTTAACAGGATAACTAAATCTGCTCCCATGTTCAATAGTCTAACTACCGCTGGTGTGTTGATCTACGGCAGACTTTCGAGAACTTTTTTGATACTTGCAGAATGAACCCAGCGACGGGAGAAGGTATACATGTAAATTTGTAAGGCTAAATAATCTTATACTTTCTGCAGAAAACTACCGGCTTCCCACGTTGACATACATGATGAGAGAGCTGGCCCCGTCATTTGCGGGGAAAATAGTTGCTAGTAAGTGGAACTATTTGAGAGGAAGAAAACACAAACTTTTCGTATTTATAGACACATACCTACACATCACGTCGAATCTTCAAATATACATGAAGCGAACCTTCGTTGCCTTTTTCGATGAACTATTTGCGAGCCACCCGCAAAATCAGCGACACGATGCGAGAAGCCTAGGTATTACTCCACTGCTTAATGTATTTGCTTTACATTGTTTACGTGATATCGCCTTGCTTCCAATTTGTAGCATCCAGATGTGTCCAGGGAATAACAGCACAAGAACTTTTTGACCGTAGTGCATGGACAACTTTAGATGATGATTCAATCACCGACCTCGAAGTCTTTTATGAGTATGACAAGACAAGATATCAACTTATTTTCTTCCCCAAGATTACTTACCGTTGGGAACTTCCTAGAGAGTTTCAGAATGTTTACCAGGAAAACCTTGGCATTGTAGATATAACCGCAGACCTCAGTGACGACGAAAACCAGCGGTTGCTTCCCTGTATGCTTCGTCTCTCAGCATTAATGCTTAAGCAAACAAATGAACTCAATGGAAAAGGCTGGACTCTCGTTCCAATGTCTAAAAACCAGATAGGTAAGCTGAAACCTGGTGACCTTGTTTGAACCATAATATGAGCTAAGCAATAATACTACACTAGGTTACTTTCCCGTAACCGGTAAAATACTTTACTGGGCGCTTAAAGACGTTACCACCGATCTCCCGGAAAATCTAGCGGTAGGTGTCTCGTAAAAAAAAAACCATAGATTGACCAAAGAAAAAATTGGCACTCTTACGTTAGGGTCCTTTGCAAGGCTTTCATACCTTCAATAATGCGCTCAAGGACATGATATACCGCGAACAACTTTGGGAAGCAATTTTTTGTCTTGAAAGAGTGATGCCTCGCCGCCGCCGGGCACAAGGTCTGGTTATATTCAACCGCATGGAAGTAACGTCCTTACATTTTTCATATAAGGGATAAACAACGATGAGCTACCAGAAGTGGAGTTTGATTATGGCTTTGAGACGGATGGTGTTATGGCGGCAGTCAGATTTAAATCTCGCAAACCAAACCAAGGTCAGTCCAGTTTTTGTTATACCATGGAGCACGCTAACAGAAAGGTTGCATTTCAGCATCTTATCCGTCCTCCCAAAGAGACTTTCAGTTCCTTCCTCGCGATAGGGATTTCTCTACTTTGCATAATGGCATCTATCATTTGAAGAAGGAACCTAGGGGTTTAACAGCCGCGCGCGACTTAGATCCTGAGATAACTCGAATAGTGGGAATCGATCCTGGTATTTTTTTTTTCTACAAGGAACTCAACAGAAGCTATATATATATATATATCTTAGGGATTCGTTCTCTTGTAACTGCTGTGGATACTGCAGATGACCTTCATGATCAAGAGGCGAGAGAAAACCACACATTTGGCGTTACAAATAATTATTATCAGTAAGAACAAGATCCTGTATGTAGTCAGTGCAATAACTGCATGCTTTTTTAGAGCCAGCTCCAAATTTAACTGGAGCCTTCAGATAGAAAGGAAAAATCGTGAAATTGCCAACATGCAGGAAGTCTACGATCGTCTTTCGGAACATCCTAAGACGGCCTCATCTGTTCCGGAATTCCAGCGCTTTCTCACGGCACAATTTAGCGAAAAACAGAGGTAGCTACAGAATGTTCTTGTCAATATGTGGTCATATTGAATGGATTATTTCCAGGACGGATGAGTTCAACCGTCATTACAGACACAGGGAAAGGCGTGCCTTGCAGGACTCTTCCAGAAGTATGACCATGGATGTTATCGCGGATCAAGTCGGGGGATTTTATCCCAATTCAACCCTGGTGAGCATTTGTCTGCTTATTCTTCGTTCATTAATTATCTCTCTGCGTCAGCCTCCAGTTGCAAATGTGCAAAAACAGAACAAAAAAGCGCGGTATCGCCAACGTCGTCAGCATCGTGAGGCACAAAACAGTAGACGTGACCAGCGGCGGGCATTTGTAGCATACGGAGATGCCGACCTGCATAGTGGAGGCTACAAGACGTATGCACCGTTACCGGTGAAGGTGAGGGTGCTGAAGTTCCCTTGGTAGTGAGAATCCTATTAACATTTACTATCCATGTAGACCTTTCGCAAGGTGCTAGCACAGCGATGTCCAGTCATATGCGTAGACGAGTACAAAACCAGCAAAGTATGCAGCATATGTCATCACGACACAGTCGATTTCCGTGACTATAACATGCAATTGTGTAATCATCGGTATGTTTAGGAAACAAATGGACACAGTGGAAACCTGACTTATATGAATTGATCTCTAGTAAGAAGTATATCAGACGCCGGCATCACAAGCACAAACGTCAATATTGCTTAAGTGACGACGAGCAGATTCTGCATCTAAGCAGTGAATGCCCCAATAGACGCCGACCCGGTATGATTTAGTCCGGCTGGTATAAATATTTCTTTAACACAGGAATAGCTCGCAACAATTATAGAAATATCGTCTATCCTATCCGACTGTGCCCTCAGTGCGCATATGATAGACGAGGAATCAGAACATTTCTAGTAAGCCGTACTGCTTGGCTTAACACGTTGATACTTAACTATTTGATTAGTTTTGGAATAGGGATGTTAATGCCGGCCGAAATATTCGTGATATATTTGTTCGCTACATCGAATCAGGATGCCAATTAGCATCTCGCCCGGCAGCACTGTCCAGGACAGTTAGGCAGTAAGGAACTGCTCACTCGTCACTTTGTATGACAGGTAAGGACTGGGTCTGATTTCCGTAAATGGTCTAACAATCGGGGATTTCAGGGTTACAGATATGGTCACGGAGCCCTTCGTATCATGGTCAGCACTCCCCCACCAACGATCAGGCGACTCGATCAAGTCGTTGTCAATCGAATTGCCGCAGGAGAGGCAAGCAGTCAGCTAAACGATCACCGCGTCAATATGCTTATGATAGCGTTAGATCATTCATCGACCAGCCAATGCGTTGAAGGAACTGATTGAGAACTCCCTTGATGCTGGTTCAACGCAGATCCAGATCCTGGTAAAGGACGGTGGACTTAAATTATTACAGATACAAGATAATGGTCATGGCATACGTGTAAGGAGGGATCGCGAATGCTACGCTGTAGATTCACACCATTTCATCATGTAGCGCGAAGACATGCCGATAGTCTGCGAGCGCTTCACCACGAGTAAATTATCGAAGTTTGAGGATCTTTCCCGAATAGAAACGCATGGATTTCGTGGAGAAGCGCTGGCTAGTATATCACACGTAGCCCATGTGACAATCACTACGAAGACGCGTGGTTCACAATGCGCTTTCAGGTTGGTCTTACCTGCTACCGTCAGATAGAAAAGAAATGAATATTGATTGGATTTGTCGTCAGAGCAAATTATTCAGATGGAAAATTGGTACCCGTGCGCCCAGGACAAAGTGCAGATCCAAAGCCGTGTGCTGGCAATGATGGCACACAAATCACCGTACGGGATGTTCCTTGCTTAGGCTTGCTGGACTAACAAAGAGAGTTTTAGGCTGAGGATCTGTTTTACAACGTACCGACACGACGGAAAGCACTAAAGTCGCCAAGCGAAGAGTACAATCGTATACTAGATATTGTTACCCGCTATGCCATCCACAACTCCAGTGTCAGCTTCACTTGTAGAAAAGTATGTGAGAATGGACGCATTTTCTCCGTATTAACTTTGGGTTTGATAGCAAGGTGCGACGGGAACGGATATACAGACATCCTCCACCGCTGGCATTGCAGACAACATACGACAACTCTATGGACCTTCCGTGGCATCAGAGCTCTTACACGCGGAAGAAGAATTTCCGAATCTAGGATTCAAGATGAATGCATACCTGTCAAATGCAAATTATCACGTGAAGCGGATGAATCTGCTTCTTTTTATTAATCGTAAGCTGATGTACACAATTAAGACAATTATATTAACTTTTGCTGTAGACCGTGCGGTGGATAATACCATGATTAAACGAATGATAGAGAATGTCTATTCTACTTTGCTACCAAAGGGCGGACATCCATTTGTCTATCTCAGTCTTGATATTGACCCAAAGAGCGTTGACGTCAACGTGCATCCAACGAAGCGGGAGGTAAGAATGGATCGAGTGCAAGGTCATCTTTAACAACGATTTGTTTGTTTTGTCAGGTACATTTCCTAAACGAAGATCGGATTGTCGACACTATAGCTACTGCTTTCCAAGAGAAGCTGGAGAACGCAAACTTCTCAAGAACGTTTTACACGCAGGTAACCGATCTATTGTCTCGTTTAGCTTGGAAATTACTGTTTACATGTCTCGCATTGATAGACATTACTTCCAGGGGCACCCCAAATTCCCGATGAAAATCGTAAGGAATCATCTCGATAAGAGCAACTTCGGCTCATATAACATTCTTATATGCAATTGTAGCTCCTGCAAGGCCTTCAGGTAGTAAGGTGGCGGTATACAATCAAGTCCGGACAGATAGTAGAATGAATACGCTGGACACGTTTCTTTATGCACCTAGTCCCATACAATCCAGTAATCAAATGCAAGAGCAGCTACCAGAAAGTATGGAAGACGATGGTGCACCAACAAGCCCGCGGGAATCCACAGAAACGACAGAGCCCATGGATGTCGATCAGCAGAGACACCCCATTGAGCCAAGGATATCAAGAACAAAGAAAGCAAGAGTGGATGTTCGCCTGACAAGCATATTGACACTACGCAAGGACGTTGCACGGTCTGAACACAAAGGTAGTCCAAAGCAACCTCGGAAACCGCCTTATTCAACCGCCTTCGTTTAGGTTTGACCGAGATCTTTTCAAATCATTCGTTTGTCGCATGTGTCGACGATACATTATGCCTTATACAGCACGAGACCAATCTGTACCTAGTCAATTATGCCGTTGTCAGGTAGCGTCTCTAGATCGAGGTAGATAACGTGGCTAATGACGGAATATCTTTAGTGAAGAGTTATTTTACCAAGTTGTATTAAGCGAATTCAACAACTTCGGTTTCATTTACTTGACAAACCCTGTGTCCATTGAAGAATGTGTTATGATTGCATTGGATTCAGAAGAGAAAGAAGGAAACTTGCCAGATAGACTTCAGGCGAAAGAAGATATCGCAAAGGCATGCTTTACCTGTCCACGAGATGCGTTTTTGTTGACTCGATTTATAGATCATCTCCAATCAATTAGTATCTCGTGCGGAGATGTTGGAGCAATACTTCTCAATGAAAATATCAGATGACGGACGATTGATCAGTTTGCCTATGCTTTTAAGAAGTTATATACCTACTATAGGGAAGCTTCCTCTATTTTTGTTGCGTTTAGGGACAGAGGTAAGATCCCTGGCATTTTTTTGGTCTAGCTTTCCTTCTCATCTTCTATCGACTGTAGGTGGACTGGGACGAAGAACAACCTTGTTTCAAAGGAATAGCACGAGAATTAGCTATTCTGTTCAGTGCAGAGCCTCCAGTGAAGACAGAAGCGGTTGATGATGCCGAGTATGAAACACAACATAAGCGCTACTTGTGGCAGGTGCAGCACCTTGTGTTTCCGAGCCTCAAGAGCCATTTTATTGCACCATCAAGCCTCGTTGACGCCAACGTGGGCAACTGCATCACGCGTCTAGCAAGCTTATCTGATTTGTACAAAATCTTTGAAAGATGCTAGATTGAGAATAGTAATAATAATGATAATAATAAAGAAAACAAATCGCGCATTGGTCTATGACGATTCTTGGACAGTGAGTGTGGAGTTCCCGCGTTTCCAAACAGCTGCATTTTAGCACCGGTCTTTGAAATACGATATCATATAGATTAGCATCCTCCACTTAACACTACCAAGATCATTGTTTACCTGTGGCCTGCACGATTACAAAGCTGCCGCACCTGGGTCTTTGCGGTCACTGGAATTTTTGCGTCATTTCTTTATCTTTTACAGTACGGACGGAATACTTGACAAGTTAACTATTCATCTAGCATTACCATGATTAATACCATCCGATATCATCAAAAAATAACCTGCTGCTAAGCAGCCATACCCAAGGTTACTAAAAGGAAAAATAACACATGTGCATACAAGAGCACATAATGATTGCTGTACTCACATCACGGAAACAACACTATACTAAATCTAGACGCAACAGCAACAATACATCATTCATTGATGTTGTTTGCAGAAGATAGAAGTTGAACGAAATAAGCACTCGCAGTGAACCCAATGTATGGTCGATGTGCCTTGGATATCCAAAAAATTTGAACTCGGTTTCGATTTACGCCAATCCCTTATAAGTGAACGACAGATTGACGTATGATAGTTCGGCAGGCGATTAGCCTACACCCTATGGCTTTTCGTACCGTTCAAAGTCCGTTACATGGTTTTTCCTGGATTGATGTACATAAATGGCGATCCGCGCTTTGCAGTAGCCCTCAAGAGACCAATGGAGCAGAGAGTTGGTCGTGCGGAGTACGAAGTGCATCATCACGTTGGAGGGTGGGTTTGAACTTTGTTGGATTTCATCGCAGATATCACATGGAACATTTTTAACTTTGATCGTTAGATCCAGGCACCGGTTTTTCTGCGACATGCTGTTGCACAGAGGAACTGCTATTTTCCCACACTACTTTGCTTCGGCTTCAGCGGCAACGATTCTGTATGTTTTATTTTGGTGCAGCAAACTTTATGTACCTAGCGAAATGAGGCTATTCCGCTGCGAAAAGGATCAAATTGAACAAAGAGAAGAAAAAGGTTGTTTAAAAGGGAGAAAGGGATGAGATGAGATGAGAATAGAATAGACTATGGATCTAATCTAATGTTCCAACTCATTTGGGATATCTTCCGCCTTCATGGTGGCAATGTCCTTAAGAGCTTGGCCAATGATCTTGGCACCTTCCATCAATTCTTCCTCGGCGATGCAGAGAGGTGGAGCCAAACGAATGATGTTAACATGGGTGGGTTTGGCCAACAAACCTCGGGACTTGAGAAGCAAGCACAGCTCCCAAGCAGTGCGTTCCGACTTGGATTCATCAATCACAATGGCATTCAAAAGACCACGTCCTCGCACTATACAAGATAAAGAAAAGTCTTAGAATACAAACGTTGTCTTTCTTTTCGGTTTTTTTTTTGCCGTCTTTTACCTGTCTGAAGTAGGGGGCTGTCAATGGCGCGGAGGGCGGCTCTGAACTTCTCACCCAAGCGATCCGCCTTCTCGACCAAGTTTTCTTCCTTGATGACCTCCAAGGCGGCGATGGCAACAGCACATCCCAGAGGGTTACCACCATAAGTTGATCCATGCTCACCGGGCTTGATGCACAGCATCACGTCGCGATCGGCAAGGACGGCCGAAACGGGATAGACACCTCCAGACAAGGCCTTGCCCAGCAAGATCATGTCGGGTCTGATTTGGTCGTGTTCGGAACAAAGCATCTTTCCAGTACGGGCCAAGCCGGTCTGGATTTCGTCTGCAATGAAGAGAACATTGTGTTTTTTGCACAGATCGTAGCACTTCTTCAAGTAACCGTCATCAGGAACCATGATGCTAAAAAGCGTGGCGAATCGTGTTATTCATTTTCATCTCCTTAACCTTATATATATCGACTTACCCTGCCTCTCCCTGAATAGGCTCAACCAAGAAACCGGCAACGTTCTTGCCATTCGCTTCCAAGACAGCCTCAAGATCCTCATAGTTGTTGTAACGGATAACCCGTCCGGTCTTTGGGCACTTGGGACCAACCAGTGGGAGGTATGGACCGAAGCCGCTGTAGGAATCGGGATCTGTGCTCATACTGATGATACCAACGGTACGACCGTGGAAGTTGTCTGTGCAGCTCAGCACGACAGCCTCATTCTCTGGAATACCTTTCTTGACATAGCCCCACTTGCGTGCAAGCTTGATGGCGGTCTCAACAGCTTCCGCACCCGTGTTCATGGGCAAAACCATGTCGTAGCCGAAATACTTGGTCACATACTTTGCATACTTGCCAAAGACGTCATTGTAAAAAGCACGGGACGAGAGTGTCAGTTTCTGAGCTTGGTCGCACAATGCCTTGACGATCTTTGGATGACAATGACCTTGGTTGGTGGCCGAATACGCCGACAAAAAGTCCATATACTTGTTACCTTCAGGATCCCATACCCATGCACCCTTTGCCTTGGAGAAGACGACTGGGAGAGGATGATAGCTGATATGAATATAGATTAGTCTCCTGTTGTAAATCTGAAAAAAAATAATAATAATAAATACATACTTATGGGCACCATAGGTGTGTTCCAATTCAAGAACTTGCTTGCTAGATGGTTGAGACATTGTTTGGTTGAATTAAGAGATAGAACAGAAACAAGAAGTTCCAAGATTTTTAGCTGCCAGCGCTTTATAGTTTAGCGGGGTTCATGTGATGCTTATCTTGAAACCGCGAATATTTCACACGGTGTCGCTGTTTCAAAAATATCTGCTGCACTTTAAAAATAGATGTCGCCCGAGACGGATAGCAGTAGAAGGAGGTAGCTTACCGCTTTACACGTTGCTGGACAGAGAGTACACGATGACAAGCAAGAGGATCTCCATTCAGCAGCAACACTTAGGCTCAGATACTCGCGGATCCAGCTGCCCAGGAACAGGGGATGTAAGCGAAACATTTCATACGTACGGTCTTCCCCACGATGGTCCAGTCGCGGCGCTGGATTATTTCTTTTCAATTGGGTGCTGCCCAGGGCTCTCTCGAGACATTATCCAAGTTTCCAGCAGCCTATTTGATATCAGCACGCGACTCGCTGACCAGCATAGTCTCGGGATCAAGTATTCGCAGTGAATGACGCCATGGTATGCTGGACGTCCGCGCCTAAGTCATCAGATGAATCCCTTCCGAAGAGGAATCCAGAGTAAATCAACATGTCACTTGTTGCTCTTATCTGCGCAGCTACCTAAGATTTGCAAGTAAGGCTTGTGGGCAACTTTTTTTAAGCGAATGCGTCTGAAAGCGGATGGACTAGGGAGAAGGATTACCATTCGAAGGAGATAACCGAGAAAAGCGGTTGTACTTCTTACGCTCCTCGACACAATGCCAGCTTCTTCAGGCTGGAATTAAGGAATATATGAATGCATCTGCAACGAACTAATTGCGTGTAGACAGTTTCACGAGGCTAAGATGGGTCGTGTAATATATAGACCATGAAATATATCTTGAAAGCGATAAAGATTATATCATTGCTGCTGATTCCTTTGCTGTTGTCGCCGCTATGACTTGGTGTTTAGTACACCAGCTCGATGATCTCAAGGTCAATCATAGCACTGCCCATGATTTCATGAGGACAAACAGCCCATTGTGCTATGGAACGCGAAGGGACTAAGAGAAATAGTGCGTTGCAATTTTTCTTGATGAGTTTATTTCCTATGAATTGGAAACGTACGACATTTGGTCTAATGAGGGCATCTCTGCTGTCTATATAACATCTGCTACGAGAGTAAAGGCTCAAAACAGACTGGTGCATCAGGTTTAATTGGGAAAATCGAATTCTGTCGAGAAGAAAAAATGATGGACAGAGATCTGCCCAAGTAAGCATCGATGCTGCTACCTGCATTATGCTAGATCCTTGAAAGTTACTCTGCTCGGAAGGGACAAATACATCAAGTAAATGGCATCATTTTGCTATTTATATTACTCTTGTGCATAATTCTTAAGACATATGTCATGATGCTTCCAGGATAATGCTATGCTTGCGTTTCTCCATATTCTCCCGACACTATGGAAAACCCAGTTCCTGATTGACTACTTTTCCTAAGTAAAAACATAGTCTATCAGGGACCTGTACCACCCCAGTTCCTGATGGACCACCTCTTTACTTAGGAAAAGTAGTCGATCAGGAACCGGGTTTCCCATAGTGCGAGGTTTACCAAACTGAACAATTCTCATCTATGGCTAAAAGAGAAGGTAATTTCATAGATATACCGACCAGGATTGGGGATACTTGTAACGGACCAAGTTTGAGCAATTTCTACGGTTGCTCTTTCTTACTCACATCATTGATGGACTAAATGTAACTATACAGGTAATGTGTGGTGGGCCCTATGATGATAGCGCGACAATAGGCGACAACTATTTTAAAGCACGACATACATATTTGAAACGGCGCCATTAGTATTCTTACCCATAAGCGGATTGAAGTGCGATACGATTGGTCTCTTTGCTGGTGTATCACGATTCGATAGAGATGAGAAAGCCCGCAGCTCAGAGTTTCAGAGACATTTCTGAGCAAACGAGACCAGGACGTTTATGGATAGCTTGCCTGCATAGCCATTCGTATTAGTCAGTGACCCAGTCTTGTGTACGGCAGTTTGTTGCACAAGACCTAGTTCAACTGAATTGAAGTATTGACGGAAGCACCTAAACCAAGCTTCATTGTTTGAGGATTGGGACAATCCAGACCACATGCCATTAATTTACCTTTCATAAAACAAATCACCGACCAATCATTATAATTTCATAAATTGTTACGTGCGAATTTTCATGGTAGATAAGTAGACTAAATCGTGTTCATCCCGCTGTTCCGATTGCATTCCGCAAAAATTTTTATAGATTTAAAGGCGAATAAGCAGGACACGTCCCACAAAAAAAAAATTCGACTAAACAAAATGCATTGAACTTCCACCATTCGTTCCGGCTTCCTTGATCCGATATGGATGTTGCCAATTACCCGACGCAGTAAATTATATCCTTCTTTTCTGAGCCAATAGAACTTTGCCGAGCCCGCTACTGAAAAGCCACTCCATAAATGGTGTATGTGCGTGCTAGCGTTAATAAGTATTCCTTTTTATCCTAAGTTCCATGGAGACGAAATAAATATATAAGGCAGTCTCTCATTGTCTTATCAATCATCCATCCCAAGATTACACCTGCATCCTTCTGCCTATCCTGGAACTTGCATGGCCCGCGTTGGAATGACTGTCATATGTTTTACGCTTAATGCATTGGAGTCATTGTCTATTTGGACAACGGAGTCATCTTTTGATGAGTATATCTTCTTTCCTATTGCAATAGAATTGGCAGATTGATAGGAAACCAAATTCATCTTTCAACTGTAACATTTCAACACAGGTCCCGTCCCGTGGGATCACTCTTCAAAAGAATGATCATATGTTCTTGCCACGCTTCGTTGCTTTATGCTTCCCGAATGAATTTGATTTTTTTTTGTGTCAGTCGCATATCCCGATTCATGTAAGCAATGGACGACTTTATGCTATGGAAACACATTTCAATCGGCTTGGTGGATAGGCTGGCCCTGGTATTTAATCATTGAAAAAGTGTCAATTCGATGTTGGTTCTGTACGACCCAAGTCACAGACACACACACAACTCTTTTTTTTTTTCCTATTCTCTTTTGGTGAGGTTTCTTCCTTCTCTTTTTTACTGCTTTTATTATGGTAAAAACATTTTCTTTGATATCTAAAAAAAAGGGGGGGGGGGAAATGTTACGCGTCTTTACCTAAAGCATTTTCTGTTTTGGCTGTATTTGCTACGTTTTTAGTCTGATCAACTCACAGAAGAACAAATCGCGGAGTACCGTGAAGCATTTCAACTATTCGACAAAGATGGCGACGGCACCATTACCGCGAAAGAACTTGGCGTTGTGCTCCGGTCATTCGGCATGAACCCAAATGATGCTGAACTTCAAGATATGGTATGTTTAACCTTCGCCCGGTTTCTTTTATTATTTACCGTGTAACGTTAGGTGAACGATGTTGACGCTGATGGCAATGGAACCATTGACTTCCAAGAATTCCTTAGCTTGGTAAAGAACATTAAATCTGGGAACGAAGGTGACGATTTAAAGGAAGCCTTCCGGTAATGTGGCTGATAACAGGAAGTTACCATAATGTTAACAAAGTTTTAGAGTGTTCGATGCTGATGGCAATGGGTTGATTGACCGTGAAGAACTCCGCAATGTGATGCGATCGTTGAACGAGACATTGTCAGAAGACGAACTGGATGCCATGATTCGAGAAGCAGATATGAACGGAGATGGCAAGATTAGCTTCGAAGAGTTTAAGGTCATGATGGGCGCGAAATAAATTCAACCACCCGCGATACCATCTTCATATGTTCTTTCACTGCAAGAGGATTCTATCCATTGTTTTATGTGGCTGGAGGAGGCGGGTATGGTAATAAGCAAATGCACTGGTTTTCCCGGCTGGTAAAAGCAAAAAAAGAAAAAAAAAAGGGGCATGAAGGGAAATTGTTTTGCCAGTCAGATTGACCTGAAGCACCGAGATCACGTTGCAAAAAAAAAAAAATTGACCATATGATACACCTTTTCTGTACTGTCATGTCGTCTTCCTAGTGAACGCTAATGTCGTATCACTAGAAAATACTTATCACACAAAACTGGATACATTGAATACAATATAAAATGCACAAGTGTTTCAGCTCTGTTTAGCGACCTTTCTTATATGTGTATATATATATAGATACATGAAGTGCTGCCATCATTCGCGTACTGATTTGCTGTAAGCCAGGACAGATCATGTCGTTGGTGCATATGACAGGGCCGAACCCGCGGATTATCTTGTGAAGGAGGAGACGTACACCTCTTGAACAGTGAGTCCACGCAGCACCTGCTATAGCAAAAATCAAATGTTCAATGCAAGGCTCGCCACACTCACGTGTGAACGGTCAGTTCCAAGATATCGGAGGTACCTTGTAAAGTTGTTGAAGATAGACGTTTTGCAGGATACATAGTACCGACCTCTTAGGGATTACTTGGAGACATTGGTTCCATATAGTTGATGGTCATTGTAGGACATAATGAGACGGCAACTAGTTCAGGCTGTTCTAGCAAATACTCAAAGATCCAGGGAGCTTAATCGAGGAAATTTCACCTGATGAGGAAAGCGTTCATTGACTTGGTGCATAATTTTGTTTGCATCAGTCATACGTTGCTTAATACTGGCTGCTCAAAGCTTAATTAGCCTAATGACAGCAAAACATAGATATTTATACATAACCCTAATATTCTGTTCTATTACAAAAACATCTCTAGAACTGCGGTGCAATGCCTTAATCATATCCATCCACACCATGCATATACGGTTAACCCCTCCTGATGGAGAGACACAGCATGGATCGTACCATTCTCACATATTGCTAAACATTTATACATCTATCCAGTTATGTTTAGCAACGTGCTCTATCTTAATGATAGGTGCCCTGTTTCGGTTCATGGCCCTTCTTCGAAATGCAACGCCTTCTACGGAACCTGTGATTTTAGCGTGCGACTTTATGATTTAGCTATCCTTCTACTGCTACGAGAAAGCAATGCGCTGCATCATCGCTGCGTTCTACCGAACTTCAAAGCAGTCCACGCTTCCACTTCTTTAGTCGGATTCAAGGCTAATCTGGAACGCCTTCGCATGCGAACGCATTCCTCTCTCATTATCTCTGAATGTTTCGAGCTATTTGTTCTCTATTGTACTAGATATGGATCCCACAGTGCCTGATATCTTTTCTCTGTTTCTCAACTTCTTTTCTTTGTTATCTCTCCCCTATTTTCACACTTTTTTTCCTCTTTGCGCTTCCATGAGACTTTTCAAGTTTCCTTCCACCTTTTCTTCTCAGGCTTTTTAGCGTGGGGATGCCAGCCAGGGGAATGATCGTAGACTAATCAAAAGCGTCTAATTTGCCGTACGTGACGTGTGATGTGAATCTATCTCTACCCGTGAGTCACCATCGCGAAAAAGCGAACGCTCGTTTTACAGCATGGCTAAAGAGATCGATTATTCGCTGTATTTGGTGACAGATAGCACGCTTGTTGCTGAGGGCCGGACTTTCCTGGAACAGGTCGAATTGGCTCTCCAAGGCGGTGTGACACTTGTGCAGCTACGAGAGAAAGAGCTGGACACAGGCCCCTTTATTGAGCTGGCCTTCAAAGTCAAGGCACTTGTGCAGAAGTACAATGTTCCACTCATTATCAACGATCGCCTCGATGTCGCCCAAGCTGTGGATGCCGATGGTGTTCATATAGGACAAGACGACATGCCGCTTACCATGGCACGCAAAATTCTCGGCCATGAGAAAGTCATTGGAGTCTCTGTCAATAATGCAGAGGAAGCGGCCACCGCCATTCGTGAGGGCGCTGACTATCTTGGCATTGGTGCCGTATGGTTTACCTCAACAAAGAAACTTACGAAAACGCCCCTCGGCATTACGGGCGTTAAAGGTGAGGCAAATTATCTCGCTTGTTTGAGCGCTAATGTATGGGTGTCGCTAGACATTTTGGCTTCCATCGAATCTCATCCTGTACCCACCGTGGCCATTGGTGGGATTAATCCCGAAAATTCCAGAGCCTTGCTGCTAGGCTCAGCAGGAAAGCTGAAGCTGGATGGATTAGCTATTGTGTCAGCGATCATGTCAAGTCCCCACCCAAAAACGGTTTGCGCCGAATGGTTAAGCGATATTCGTGCTACATTCAGTACGATTAACAATTTTGAAGCAACGAATGAAGCTGTACAATTCGCCATCAATGCTGCAAAGAATATCAAACAAAATTCGCCTATGGTACATCATATCACAAGTGAGTTCTTCTTCTGCCTTTGTGAATGCTATTCTCAGTCATGTATGATAGATTATGTGGTTATCAATGACAATGCCAATGCAACACTCGCAGTTGGTATAGGTTTTAAATTTTCCCTCAAGGGTTATAGTAGTTGAACTTTCTTTTATTTAGGTGCTTCCCCCATCATGTCTACTAACCGCGCCGAAATGGAGGAATTGGCAGCAGTGAATGGTGCCTTGGTGCTAAACATGGGCACTTTGAATGATATCGACACCATGATCTTGGCTGCGCAGGCCAATTCTCGCTGTGGCAACCCAGTTGTACTTGATCCAGTCGGCGTAGGCGCTACTCAATTCCGGAAGGATGTAGCTCAACGGTTTCTGCAAGAGTGCAATTTGACCGTCATCAAGGGCAATACGGCCGAAATTCTATCGATGGCTGGTCGTGGCGGTCGCTCAAGAGGTGTTGACTCGATAGGAGGCAATGGAGGAGAAGAAAACGCTGTCATGGCCGTGAAAGAACTTGCCCTGAAGCACGGTACGGTTGAATAGCAAAAGCATAAACATTTCCCGATTCTTATGGAACAAATTTACTACATAGGTTGCGTGGTAGCAATGACGGGACCTACAGATTATGTTTCTGACGGCCACAGGGTCTTTGCAATTGATAATGGTCACGAATTCATGGAGATCATTACTGGAAGCGGCTGTATGGCCACATCTGTGGTTGGTTGCTTTATTGCAGGTACAAGACGTTATAGAATCACAAAATGTACTCAAAAACTTGTGTTAGCAAATCGCAACGATTACTTGCTTGCCACAGTAGCCGGGTAATTAGAGAGGGGAGACAAAAGAAAAAAGCGTCCTAACACCCACTTGTTTAGGCTCTTGACTTTAAACATTGCTTCTCAATTGGCTGCAGACACCAAAGGAGTTGAAGGACCAGGTTCCTTCCGAGCAGCTCTTTTGGACAAACTCTTTATTGTGACGAATAGTCCCGACTCGATTATCATGCAGTCTCAAAAGTTGCGTCGGATCATGTAGAATTCTTTTTTTTAAAGTTTACCCAATCGACTTGCACAGTCGATTCGAATAATTTCTCCGTTCAACATGCCATTCTCGATGATGTGAGCAGCTAACGAGGCAAATTCATGGGGTTGGCCCATGCGTTCTGGAAACACGGCATCTCTAATGATCTTTGCCTTGGCGGCATCGTTCATTACGCTTGTCATGTTTGTTTCTATTCTATCAATTAGTATACATCGCCGTACTTTTTGAGCATGAAAATACTTGCCGAAGATACCAGGCGCGATGGTCATGACTCTGATTCCTGCGGGAGCCAGATCGCGGGCCATCGGTAAAGTCATAGATGCAACGCCTCCCTTGGATGCTGAATAGGCTACTTGACCTTGTTGTCCATCTTGAAAGGCGACTGACGCCGTGTTGATGATCACCCCCCGCTCACCTTTTTTTTTCCCCCCCCCGTCCCTCCATGTCAGCTTCAATGTTCTATTGGTTTTTTCCTCTTCTTACCATCTTCGTTAAACGGGTCCTGATTTGCCATAATCTGTGCAACTTGACGACATACATTAAAGGTACCAAGCAGGTTCACGCGAATCGTAAAATCAAACAAATCCATCGTGAGGGTATGAGACGATTTTCCACGTCTAGCGATCTGATCGTCTTTTTTTAGCAAACTTATTGCCAACGTACAAACAAAGTTTACCTTGGCAGCTGTAGCAACGCCTCCACAATTGATGACTCCAGCAATCTTGCCAAAGTGAGCCACCGTCTTCTCCAATGCTTTTTGAACGGCCTCTTCAGACACAACGTCTACCTTCCCAGGTGCAAATGCATGGTCACCCAGGTTCTTTGCCAGTTCTTGTCTAACCATGATAGTTGATAAGGTGCCACTCATTGCCATGTATTGAATGTACTTACGCTCCTTCCTCATTCAAGTCAAAGATCTATATAACAGGGATATTAAGTACAAGGCGTAGTGAGCCAGAAAATACATACG
Organism: Saksenaea vasiformis B4078; assembly: GCA_000697055.1. Lineage (NCBI taxonomy): Eukaryota > Fungi > Mucoromycota > Mucoromycetes > Mucorales > Saksenaeaceae > Saksenaea > Saksenaea vasiformis. Next base: position 46,017 of record JNDT01001843.1, on the reverse strand, counting down.
GAAACATTGGCTCCACGCTTTAATAGTTCTTTAACAACGGCCTCACCAAGACCACTGGCTCCACCAGTAACAATGAACGCGTTTCCTTGAATGTGCATGTGGGGAAAGGTGCGAAAATGGAAGATTCGTGCTGACAAAAAAATACGGGGTTTCGAGTATGCGTTTGTGTCACGCACACGTATCATTTTGCGTTGATGCTCAGTCAATTTCGCGCTGAGCATCCATGAAGCTTTTGCACAGAGAAGCACGTGCTTTTACATCAAACCAAAAGATGTACTCTTCATGCACACCAAAAAAACGTTACATAGATTAGTTTAGGTGTTCGATCAACAGGTGAAATGCAAACACCCTATGTTTTCATATCCCGCATTAGGAAAAAAAAAAGACGAGTAAATCCTCCGTTCGACGGATGAACCGTCTTTTACTTTATGCGAACCGCAGAGATGCCGACAGCTTGTTGTTCAATCAGAGTAAATCAAGATAGTACAGTTACTATCTAGGGTTGACAAGCCTACGAAACATGTGAAATGACCTTAGGTCCAAGCCCTTGTAGCGTTGTCGACAGCAGACTTCTCTCAAGACAACCACCTCCACTAATGCGATGCCGTAATGGAAGTATTTCCTCATGTGGAGAAAAGTGAGAGGCACTCCTTTCGACGAAACTGAAATGCGAGTACTCTGATTTTCATGTTCAAAACTGGGTAAAGACAGAGACAGGTTAATTTGTTCAAAAATGAAGCGAGATTCTCTACATTTTGTTTATTTAAACGCTCTCAAGAACAGGGGGCTCAACAAAGTCCTTGGAGACCTTGGCACCAACTTCATCAGCAGCAGCGGCAGCGCCACCGTGAAGGGCCAAGAGAGCAGAGACGTCGAACTTGGGAGCCTTGAGGATCTTGACCTTGCGGATGTAGGTGTTCTGCAGAGGGTAGATACCGTGGCAAGCCTTTTCAATGCGAAGAGCAATGGCGTCCTGAGCAGTCTTAGAGGCAGAGCCAGTAAGCTTGATGACGAGCTCCTTAAGGTCGCAAGAGACGGCCTCCTCGGTCATGATCTCGAACATCTTCTTGCGGATCTGACGGATCTGAGCAGACTGAGCATAGGTCGTCTTCTTGATCTGGTTCTGACGACGAGAAGTGAAGGAGATGGCAAAGAGACGCACGAGGTAACCGTCGGTGGTCTTGACGTCGACGAAAGCCTCAATGAGAGTCTGCCACTTCTTGACCATGGAGCGAAGCTTATCAGTGGTCATGTCCATACCGTAGAAGTTGGTGAGGCAGTTCTTGCCCTGAATTTCGTCAACCTTCAACTGGATCTTACGGAAGGCGCGGTCTTCCTGCTTGGACAACTCGCCAAGGGAAACTTCGACAACACGGCCGTTCAAGGAATCGTTGGCGTTACCTACCCATAGCACATGAGATCAAAACTGTCGACGAGTAAAGAAAAAAAGAAAAAACGCGACTTACGGAGACCCTGGCTGCGGTTGACCAAGGTCTTGCCGACCTGGCGAACATCGAACATGGAGGGAGCCTTGATGTCATACCAGTCCTTACGGGTGAAGGGGTCAACGCTACATTGACAAGTTAGATCAAACCGCCTTCACCAGCAACGAAAATAGTTCACACTTACACCTTCTTCTTCAAACCCTTCTTTCCTTTGCTGAGACGTCTAATGGAAAGACATTCGAATTAATACCGCGTATAGCATATGACCGAAATCTTTTTTTTTCTAGTAATCACGTACTTGTTCTTGCCGACAGCTAATTACATCCATCAAACATAGATTTAGATGAGAATGGCATGAGGAGGATCGATGTCTGCTTACCCATGATGGATTAGGACGATGAAAGAGAGGGTTTCAACGGTATCTTGGATGGAAAGCTAAAACCAGCCTCAAAGCCCACGTCCGGCGCGAATCCATCGGGTCGGACACCGCCCGAGAGAAATTCTAAACAAAGATGGCGGAGTTTGTAAGTAGTATGGCCTCAAAATGAAGTTTTCTCCCCAAATGTATGGAGTGACACAATCCAGATGAAATATACGGAGGATATCAGATAGTTGCTTTATTACATTTGAATGTTTTGCATACTAAAACTCAGATAAAACAGAATTGATATTAAACATTTGCGTATAAATTTTGCTCGAGACAAACTCTATTGTCAATCACCTTTTCTCTAACTCGGATAATCCTGCGCAGTAACTGATCGGCAAACCTCAACAACGCAGGTATAGCGTTTCCGCAATAGCTTGTCGCATTCGGGAAAAAAAGATGATCTGTTGGTTTCGGTTTGTCGTTTTCTTTTCATTTTACACGACTCTCAGTTTCTACTATTAAGAAAATCAACGCAATGTCGTCGATGAAAATGGAATTAACGTTATGGATGCAGCTGATATATCTGATAATGATGCCCACGGGTCATGCACTCAAAGTAGTACCAGCGGTAACCGGAGTCAAACACTTTTTATACAAATGTTGAGTATGTAGCAGATTAACCGAAGGTTTGCAAAAGCACCAGTAATCAGGGAGGTCGGCCCAAAGCGGCGCCCACCAGATGCAGATGCAGAGCGCCAGAGCTGTCTGTTATTAATACAGTAGTATACTCGATATAAAGATACTATTGGTAGACAGCAAACTTATCCCTTTATCGAGAATACTTTTCAAGTCAACTTCGTAATATAGTGTGCACCAAGTTTGTTCCCCTAAAAAATATTCTTATATTGAGATTATCCTTATATCAAATATTCTTATAACAAGTATCTACTGTAGTCACGCACCGTATGAAAAGATCCCATGTGAATCATGGCATAAATGACCTCATGTTCCAGTATCATTTTATAGGCTCGACATTCGTATCCTAAGGAACAGCGGGCTTGAGTGGGATATATGTATCGCCATTTTGTATCAATTACCATTCACCAGTAAACCAAATACGATATTGTGCTACAAGTTGCGGGTATGGATGGCGTCAAGCATTACTTTCATTAGCTCTGAAGTCTTGGCCTTATTCTTGCTGCCATAATTTCTTTCAGAGACTTTGACTTCCATTACCAACGGTTTCAGTATTTCACCGCCCTTTGAGGTCGCTGAGACAGTAAAATCCGGCTAGTATACGATCTTCGTCTTATTTCCGTTATTGCGAACCACGGGTGTGGTGACATTCTTCAGACCATTATTGCACCTATATTATTTGAAAATATTGGGTAGGATATCCTCGTGCACTGATCATATCCACTTATCATTCATGATTCAATAAATTATCAGAACCGAAAATAACGTCAAGGAAGTCAGAAATATGGTTATGGATATATGTGTCTTCTACGACCCGCTTTCGTTTCCAAGATATGAATCGCGGTGCACTAAGGATGAACAAGGCAAATAAATACGGTAGGCTACGAGAAATATCAATGTTCAAAGACTTACAGTCGATGTATGATGTCTGCTACAATATACATGTTGTCATCAGTTAAAGATAAAGCATCGTTCAATATTTCCACAGTAGTTTTCGCAACAGGTTTTGTTTCATCAATAGCCTAAATTTTACAGTAGCGTTCATTAGTATCGGTTTACTCAACGAGTTCTAGTATGTACGCATTTTCGCTTACTCGCTGAGCCCTATCTAGTCAAGCGTAGACTTGATCAGGTAATGTCACCTCCCCTTCATCAATCCTTAAATCCATGATGACGCCTTTGTGGATACTGTTACAGATTCCGTTTGTGATACTTTCATCCAAGTCTCTATCGAAGTAAAATACAAGGTTCAAAGACCTAAAAACAGAGGTTAAAATCAATAACTGCTGACCTAATAACGCAGTCAACTTGTATGAGTTCCATGTCTGACAGGGCACGCTTTCCTTTTTTACCGGCCTTGAGAACTTTTTTATGGTATTCGATCAGATAATCCGAGAGGTCGTGCTTTTTCCCGGCTTGAGTCACTATAATCCACTATTTCTGCACTGAAGTTTAACAATCGATACAACTCGTGAAAAGCCAAATAACTTGCCGCAGTAATTGCCCTTCCGGGCCTTGCATCTGTCGAACCTGGGTTGGTTGACCAGCAAAGAGGCTATCGAACTAGAAAGCGCTTGTGTACCCAGAACTGAAGGGAGGCAAAGGGTTTCCACCGGAGAGACGACATCGTAATTCCTTTCAAAGCGATGTCTCGTGAAGCATTGATGTCTCGGCCCATGGTGGTGTGACTTTTAAATAGGGTAAGACATTCTGGATTGATACAACAGACTGCTCTATTGATTTTCCCAATTCGATTCTCTGGTGTTCTGCATTTCTGTAACTGCGTCTTACTTGTGTTGAACTCATTGACGAAGATAAATAGGCGGTTTTGCCGTTGTCGAACTCGGAGCTGCTTCTCTACCTTCGCGATTTGCTTGTTCTCTCCGGAGACGATGCTTGTGAGAATAGGTGCTATGATTGACAGTCTATATTGATTTGTGAGACATCGTAACAAAAAAAATCCGGTATCAAACCATGACAGATCAAAGAAGTCTGAGGTCAAACTGTGATAGATCAATTTTCCAAAAATGTTGTCGCTTGATTTATTGACGTAGTTGAAAATCATTAATCAGCTTCTTCTTCTTTCTCACCCATCTCATGTCATAAGCGCCGTCGAAGAACTGCACAGGCTCAAGTTACTGGGGGAAGGAAAGCGTCTCTCCCAGCACTGAGGGGAAGGGCTACACCAGGAAATCGTGCAAGAGTCCCGTTTATCAGTTCCAAGGATGAGTTACTTCATTGTCTAACCAGGGCATCCACACGGCACTTAAAAGCCATGGCCAAGGGTCAACTCGCTGCCAGGTAGTCTAAAAAAGGAAAAAGAAAAAGCGGTCTGACGGGCAAACTCCAAGAATTTAAGCAAAACCAAGCTCAATGAATAAGGGTCCCAAGGAGCGACTTGGAAGGTGCCAATGAAGGAGAAAAATTCGGACCGAAAATGGTTCAACGAAGTATGGCCCATTATTATGTTGATGGCGCCGCTGAGTAGAGTGCATTTGTTCGATACATTGCTTGAAGAAGCGGAACAAGAAATAGTCGAAGAACTTGATTCCCCAGCCGATGACCACACTAATGCACAGTGGATAAAAGAACTACGTCCGCGGACCTACACGTTGCCTCTATCAGAGATTGTATGGCTTTATCTTCCCGAAGAACACAAAAGCATATTCTATAGTGCCATCTCGGATACAGCGCTTCGTATCACGAATGATATCTCTGAGGTCTCAGCGATTGTACGAGCGCTGATGCTTGGAATATGCTCGCCGCGGTATCTCCGTGAAGACGGGTATGTAGAACAAAAGTGACTTATGTCCCAATTCAATAAATTGAACCCTTATAGGAGAATGCGTTGTTTCTAATGAAGGAATATCGGATTTCCCGGTCTCTGAATTGCTTCCAGGCTGCGTGATTCGAGAGAAGGCTTTTCTAAATAGCGAAGTATCTATTAAAGTAATGCCTTTGCATCACAATCTTACTGGGCTACTTTCAAAGAAGAAATTGTTTAGACAAGAACATATTCAATATATGAGTGCCCGATACCTAGGTCACGACAAAGTAAGAGAGCAGCACTACATCCTTTATGGGAACAGTTACATCTCGAAAACCTGAACAAAGCACCAAAAAACAGCTCCAGGTACATCCTTGAGAGTCTTCAATGCTGTAGTACCTTTGGCAACAAATCTGCAGAATATGTGGTCTGGTAGCCTTCTCCGAAAGATACTTGAGTATGTTGTCCAAATCTTACTTCGCGTGTACCTAGCGCCCAACAGAGAGGCAAAATATGAAGAAATTATCGCAAAGAAGGTACCCGAGAGCAAGCAATAACGGAAACGTAATGATTCAGACTGGAAGCATATACGCGATCACGGCAAGCGGTGTTTGAGAAAAGAGAGGAAGTATATCGCAAAGTGCAAACAGCGACTCGAGTCTGCTGAAACTGCTGTTTCCGAAGCTAGATGGTCGAAAAGGGCTCGGGAGTCGGAAAAAAGTTACAATGAGGGTAGCGAGTGTGCAATGAGAAATTAACACAGGCAAGTGGACATAAGTTGAGTTTATTCGTTTGCAAATGACGATGTAATATTTCTAGTTCGCTTTTGAGACCTACAAGTCTTCACAGGAACAACTCATTGAAGTCTCAAACTACGAGAACCTGAATCGCATCCATTGAAATTGACCGTATGCCAAACTAATGCTCCTTTCCTCAGGAACATTTTCTTGAGGACTTGCTCCGAACAGCGGCCGGTCTGTTGGCAAAACGGATATTTTTAGTCGGAAAAGGCCACGCTCCGGCCAAGGGTCCTCGTTTGAACATACCTCGATGGAGGGTTTCATGGATGCCTACAGCAACAACCAAGGCACGAGAAGAAATAATTGGTTGGGTTCAATAGTTCACGCTTCGACGACTTTGTTCTGTTGAACCATGTTCACGAGGTGGACCAACGTTTTTTCGCGGATAATTTGATCTTGAAACTGACCGTGAACGGCATTGGGTGCTATGATCTGTGCCGCATCGTATGCATCTCATTGGACAAAGCGGCACGTGCGTTACAGTGCGACGTCAGTAAACGGAGTTCGACCATGACCGCGTGCAGGCAATGTATGGGTCGGGGCAATGGGTGGATCTCGTGGTGACGGAGTATGTGAAGAGAGAAGTTGAGACGTTGCGAAGTGCTGAAGTTGTTCCTCAAGTCGCTCTCGGGCAAGATCACTCAACGAACCTTCCTGAAAGAGAGAGCCCTGATCCGCACGATGATGCAACGGCGACGCTTTGAGAAGGATCACAACAATGTGGTCTACTACTGCCGCAACGCCGTCATTGCGGAGAGAAAAAAGAAGGAGGTGAAGAGCACCAAGCCAACGATCTGTGGTGTACTCATTTGGGCGTGAACACGCTGTTTGGACTGAAATATAACCACAGCATCCATTTGTCAAATCTGAGGATAAGGCTATGGAATAAATTGTGATCACTGTCAATAAAAGCGACTTCGCCGCGATATTTCCTCAAAATCACGTCGACTTCACTTCCTACACTGTTCCTCTCAATAGTTCCTCGTGCGAGCTATTCTTCTGGCAATGAACCTTCTTACATCGATTCCCTCTAATATTCTTCTAGAGGCGTTTACCATTACTGTACTCATTGTCGTGATATTTCTTGGAGACTTCCTCCTACGGTGGGAACTCTCTCAAATGCAGCTTCTTGCGACTCTTTTTGTCCTAAACAAGAGCATTGTAGTTCCATTGTAATTCTGTTGTAATTCCCTCACTTTTAGAATCTGTATATCTCTAAAAAATCTGCCCTTTTCGTCTACTGTATGTATCTATCTGTCAATCTCTGCTTTAGGAAGCGGTCTTGCAGTTACAGCCAGAGCGCTATTGCAAGAAAGGTGAAACAAAGGAATCGTCACCTACTTCTACTACCAGTATTAATGAGATTAATGCTGAGCTCTGATAACAAGAATTTTAGCAAGTAATCGACAAAACACGTCATGCCCCACGTGAGGACGTTGTAAATGATAACAGAAGTGATAGGTTTATTCTGACAAGTCAGTAAGATTGCCAAACCTTTTTGTCCATGATCGCCACGTTAGACGATCACAACTCACTGCAGGCGACAAATAAACAATTGATCTCGATTTACGGGCATGAACCAGACCCATTATCATTCATCACTGCTAAATTAAGGGTAGCATGTGGTCGAAATAGAGTTTCGGAGATCAAAAATTGCATTATTATTGCGCCGTGGCCTGAAGCATCCTTCTCTCACTTGCACTCGCGCGCACCACCTGCCAATCAATGTCGCATTCTTCCGCTGTGGAACCACCTTTGTCGCTGCTCTGTCTGGTCGATGGAGAACCTTTAGCAAAAGCATTCTCTATCAAGATTGCAGCAAGAACTCTAGTCTGTCAAGCCAGATATACAATCAAGAACAAAAAGCGTCCCACTTTCGACGACATTGGTGGTAACTGGCTAAAACTCTGGCGTATCTCGATCCCACACATCCCTGCCAACAGATACAATGCTGTTGTGCTTGACTCTTTAGATTTCAAGGAGGAGCTAGGCCCATTCTTCCGCCTTTCAAAACTTTTTACTCAAGAGCTTCCGGAGGACACAATTCGCATCATGGTGCAGCGGCCTCCATCAGGTAACTTAGCGAATTTTTTTGCATAGTAATCATCTAGTTTTCTCATAGACACGGGATGGCCTTACCTCATGAGCCTGCTGTCTGGTAAGTGTATATGCCAATCCCTCCTAGTTGTTCAACAATACATTCGCATTTGTCATATCTGATTATTTCTTTACTTGAAAACAGCAGACGTTGCTAACGATGTCAAGAAAACCACAGACAGATTCTTCGCATCTGGATCAGCGGTCGAGGAGTTTCTGTGTTCATTTGTACGTGGCCACGGAGCTCTACCACTCACCACTGGAGCTGTGCATGGTCTACCAAAGCCGCGTCGTATCTCAGACGCCGATCTACCAGAAGCACGACCAACATTACTCTTTTTCAATCTTCCTAATTCACAGATTGGTGACATAACGTCAATGAGCTCCGCTTCTGCATCTGTATTGAACCATCTTAGGGAAAACCCCAATATAACCCCTATATTCAGTGTCGGCGGAGGTGGCAAAACTCGTTCTGTTCTTGAGACGCTCTCGCAAAGTTGGGGTTTCTATTTCAACGCAGATCGCAGAGATTGGGGGTCGGAAGACATAGTCCGGCTTCAGGACGCCATGAATGACAATCTAACCGTGCAACAGGGGAAGGACGCTATCGATCAGAAGAAGAACGATATCGTTGCGAGGAAGCTGACATGTTTGCTTTTTCTTTCGCGACTCCTGATTCTTCGACACTGTCTGAATGTCGCCGGCAGCAATACCACATTTACACGTGCACGATGGACTCTCTTGCAGGCCTGTCCTCACGTATTTTTCTCCGACATTTTTGATTCTTTGTTCCAACACCTTCTCAGGCTTCAACATTATGAACATGATGATTTGGAGGATTATGTTAATTGGGTGTTAGGTGAATTACTTGCACTTCTTCAACGTCAAGGCTTGCCAAAATTTGAAGCCTCCAGTAAGCTGTTTATCGTCATCGATGAAGCTCAGCAGCTGCGTGATGCGCTCAATGGGTTCTTCGTGCCAAAGACTCAGGAAGCTTCCCCTCAATCCTTATTATCCCCTCTTTTGCATGGATTTCAAGCCGTCAGCCCATCTAATCTTGCACTCATTACCTGCGAGACAGGTCCAAGCGTTGATACTCTTTGCTGGGTTGGAGGCTCTGCAGACGGTGTAAAGGAAGGTTCAGACAATTTCAAGTACGTGGGATCCCCAGGATGGACAGATCAGGAGTCACTGCGAGCATACATTGCCCAGTTGCGCTATTCACTACCGGATAATGACTCAAAGAGGGCTCTAGATGAGCTATTCCCTCAGGAGGCGATTGATATGATGCATACGAAATTTGCCGGTCGTTACCGTCCCATTGTGTCTGCTATCGAGGATATCATCTCGCAGAATGGAGGCGGTAGTTGGAAGGAAGCCATCCATACTACAGAGGCCATGGAGGTGACTTGGTAGAGGTAGCATATTATAGGAAAACTATGCGGTGAGCTTTCCCGTCTGGGTGAGAAATGTAAAAGGAACAAAGAATCCTGGAATCCATCAAAAAAATATATTGGGACTTTTACTTTACTGACATTACATACTTGGTGAGTGCTGGGTTGCGATTAAGGGTGTGCTTATAGAGTTAGTGGAGCACTGGTTTTGGTGGAATGAAATCGATGTAAGTCGTGCGATGACAACAGTTGACGAATCGTTCGTCACGAAGACGGTCGAAAACAGCCGAAAATATTTTGCCAAGGAAGGGACCGTGTTTCAACCCATGAAGATTTTTGGGAATATATGATGTTGAGAGTTTTGCGCGAAACATTTGAGAAATACCTTTTATACACATGGGAACACGACCCAAAAATTGCAGACATATGTGCTGCTCTTGTTGGCAAAACAAATTGTTGGTTGGGAAGGGTTACGCTCCGGCCAAGGGACTTCGTTCGAACATACCCAATGGAGGAATTCATGGATGCTCAAGTTTACCGTAACTCGCATCTATCTGTCAATCTCTGCTGTAGGAAGCGGTTATAGCCGGAGAGTTATTGCAAGCAAGGCGATCTCAAGTAATCCCCACTTACTTCTACAACCGGTACTAATGAAACTAATGCTGAACTGTGAGAATAAGAAGTTTAGCAAATTGTAAAACAGAACACGTCGTCCTCCACAAGAGGACGTTGTAAATGACAGCAGGAGTGATAGATTTGTTCTGATAACCCATTAAGGTTGCCCTTTTTTTGGGGGTTTATGACCGCCATGGTAAATGTCCATGATTCACTCTAGCGGTTGAAGAAATGGTCGTACTTGGGTTTTGCTATGCACATGCCATTGACGATGATGTACGCGCGTGTGTCAGACCCACTGTCACTCATCATTGCCAGTTGAAGGGAGACACGGTAAATAGAGTTTCGAAATAGAGTTTCGGAGATCCAAAAATGCATCATTATTGCGCAGTGGTCTGACAGCACCTTCGTCTCTCTTGCACTCACCCATTATCAATCACTGATCCATGTCGCATTCTTCGACTGTGGACACACCATTTTTTCTGCTCTGTTCGGTCGACGGCTGCCCCTTATCAAAGGCATTCCCTGTTAAGATCGAGTCAACAAAGACTGTTGGCAGCTTCAAAGAACTGATCAAGAGTAAAAAGGCTGATGATTTTAAAAACATCGATGCGTTCAAGCTCACACTCTGGCGTGTCTCAATTCCGATCAGCGATGAAGATGAAGGTTCCATCATGCTCAGTGCCATAAATGAGAAAACGAAGCCGTCTTCGGCAACACGCGTTTCAGCGCTGTTTCCACAAGGGCCTCCAGAGGAAACGATCCACATTGTTGTACAACTGCCTCGATCAGGTAAAACTTCATTTATTTGATCAATACGGAAAGACTATTATGACAATACCTTATTCATTCGTGAATTTTTCCATGTATATTTTTAAGAGTTGAAAAGCAAACATTTCAATTTCACAAGGGGCATGTTGTACAAAGAGTAGCGCAAAGACATTTACTATGCTGATCAAAGAAAGAATAATAAGCCTCTTATCGAAGATCTACACCGCTGTGCATTTTTTGTACGGGTGTACGGAGCTAGAGCTTCCGGAAAATCCTCCCGCATGTTGGATGTTATATCTACGCTTACGAGACTTGGCTATGAATGTATATAGTAAGTGAATTTTTTTAATCCAAGGGTGTATCATACAAGCAGCCATGATAACTGATAATTTTTCGAAACAGTGTTGACTTCCATTATATTGATACCTCTAGTACAGAAAACTTCTGGAAGAGCCTTAGCACAGCAATGGAAATCTTTAGGATTCCAACCAGTTTTAATGACGGTTACGGCTTTGTGTATGCTTTTTCTGCTTGTCACGAAAGGTGGAATCGTCCCGTGGTTATATTCTTTGATGAGTTTGATAAACTCCATCAGGACGACGCAGCTGAAGCCTGCTCTTCTGTGCTATCTATAATCCGTGCTATCCGAAATGATCCTTATAGGGGTGAGGAAAACCAAAAAACTGTCATTCATTCGATTGTTTCCATTGGATCGTATGCCATTCTCAATTTAAACCAAACTAAGCAAGGACTGGCACTCATTCAATATCGGTACCAGATTTCAAATCAAAGACCTTTCGGTGGACCAAGTTCTCGAACTCTGCCACGAATTTTCAAAGGAGCGCGGTACGCCTGTTGACGACAAAGTCATTGAAGATATTTTCCTAAAGACGAATGGGTAAACGATTACTGATCTTATTATTCGGTCTCGGATTCTCCGAAGTTCTAAATATGGTGTTTTAATTGCAGACATGCGGGACTGGTCAACATTTGTGGTGTTGCAATCGAGGAATACATTAACGATATACGTCGCCCTCAACGACTTGACATCGATCATTGGGGAAATGTTCAGAATAGACTTCTCTCTCAAATGCAACGATATGGAACATTCCAAAGACTAGTTGAAGATCTCACAGGGAAATCAGAGACACAGGTTTCTGCCCTAGCCCACTATCGTTCTCGCTATCTCGGCAACTCAAACGACAGCATTATCCGAACTCATTGGTGGAAACACCGCGAGACCGAAGGAGAGCTTGCAGCTCTAGGCGTGTTAGAACCTGAAGAAGACGGCTTTAAAATTGCATCACCCCTTATGGACTCTTTTATTCGACAGATCGTCATTCCACGCGCATATCCTGATATTCCTGATTCTGTTCCTCCAATGAAAAACGATGGTTCATTGGATATATTGGAGGTTGTCAAGTCGGCTCTCACTTTTTTCGACAAGGATTTGGTAGCTAGAGCACGCCACCTGTCATGCAAAAAGGTACATGTTCCTGTAAACAATTGGCCAAACGGGTATGTGCCTCAAGAGAGCGTATATGACTCAGAGTTGACAAGAATCTGTACGAACTGGCTTGCACGAATTCAGTATCGAGTCAAAGGCCAATACCATATTGGCAGCCTATGCTGTGATATCGTGCTCCAAGAACGAAACTCGCAGCCAACTGTACTAGAACTAGTGGCGACCGAGACTGCTCAACAGGTCCAGCAACATATTGAAAGAACAGTCGACTATAAAAACCTTATCGGAGCAAACGAGGGGTGGGTGGTCCACTTCACAAGGCAACACAACTACCTCCAGAACCCACATTGGCCAACGGACGGAATATTAGCTGCGGGCGTCTACGTGATCCATATTTGGCATGATACAGACTTTGTAGATGTTCGATTGAGCGCCAAATGGAAGGATTTAGAGGGTCACACGGTCACAGTTGAAGAAGAGCGCGTAATTTGAGCTTCTGTCGTACCTTGACCCTCGCTTGTACTTATGTTATGCTCTCTGTATCCCTTTCTAGCAAACTGCTACTTAACTATCGCAATAAAAATCTTATTTAGGTCTACAGCAGTATAGCGTCTTCATGCGCACTTTCAACCAATATTTAGTACTTTTTATCAGCAGGAAAACTGTAATGATGTTAGTTCAGTGAAGAGCGAATGCCTTTTTTATAACGTCTTGTAAGTGCCCGCTACGCCGTCGAATGGCTCATAAGAGCGTCTCCATTAATTCCTATGTCACAGGTATCGTTGGTAGATGCGATCAAGTTAAATTTTCATTGCTGTCGACTATGGCAGGATGGCAGAATCGATCGTTATGCTTTCTGCAGACATCATCAATAAACACCGGTACAACGCCTATTTGCGCCGCCTTATACCTCTTTTGAAATCTATGCAGAAATGCTAGTCTAAGATCATGGACATTAGAGAACTCAGTCAGATATATCCATTACTTGCACTGCGGAGACATAGAAAGCGACGGTCACTGTAGCGGATAACTGCATAGGGATCTCTCGAGAGACGCTTAACTTCAAGCAGTGATCGTCAGCACATGCTGCTAACAATTATACCGTTTGCGATCATTGACATCCACAGCAGTTTCAAAAAAAAGTTCACAAGCAGTAGAGGCTGCCTCAAAGTGTGGGTGAATGCTTCAGAGGGTGTGAAGGGCTTCATATTCGCTTTATCACACGCAGATTAGGTAGTATCGCAAGCCGCCCCATAAGCTCAAAGCTGTCAAAAGCGAATAAGCTCAGAATAGAACGGTTTCAGCATCCACATTGCGTAAACTGTTTCCGTATTCTTCTGTTTCGCTTTTATCTTCCCTTACTAGCAACTCTGTAGACAACAGCAGCCTACTACACACACATAGTCGCTTTTCGTCCATGATCCTCGCATCATCTAGCGAATAGGAGCCAAAAATGAACATAAAAGAAAAGTAATCGAAACCATGCGTTTTCCATCGTTCTCAACAAAAAAAAATCCTCTCCTTTGTCATTGCTGATTCCTCGTCCGTCAAAACATGTACACATGAAGATCACAACAGCTCTCAATTTGCAATTCCATGGCCAAATTGTCCAAATGCTTTTTTATAGTGAAAAGAAATCAAGATAAACGAGTGTTTTCCTTCCTAGCGCATCTATGGGCCAGCAGTGGGAGCAGGGTTCATTCTGCGCTTGCCACCAACCATGGCGGTGACATTGACGAAACGACGGCTGAAAAAAAAAGGTAAATCTAGGTTAGAACCAACAACAACTTATCCTTTTTAACATACTTGTAGACCTGTCTCTTCTTAGCGCGACCAGTCTTGGACTTCTTCTTCTCCTGCTTGGCGACCTTAGGGGTCTGCGACTTGACTTTACCGGCACGAGCCAAAGAACCGTGGACTTTACCCTGTAGATGGCGTATCCTTAGTCATTCCGTCGATTATGCGATGGATGGATTGATGATAATCCTTACCATGGTGAATTAACTTATCGAAAGGGAGGAAAAATGTGATCTCAACGTTAGTCAATGACTTTAAGCCGTGCGATGTCCGGTAAAACAAGGCGGTCACACAATCCGGGAGTCCACAAATCTGCCGGGCGCTGCAGATCATTTCGAAGCCTCATCTGAGCCTGGAATTTTTGCCGTCGGTGTTGGTATAGTCTCACCAATATCCAGATCCAACGAGAGAGGCAAGGATAGGGGTCTCTGACCACTATGCCACATCGTAGGCGAATTTGATACATGATTATAGAAAGCTCCTAGATTTTCCTGCAAGTCCGAGCTCATCACAACCGTCGCTCCTCTATCAAATCAAATATCTCCTTTCAGTTTTTTATTCATATTCGCAATCGTATTATAACTGATAGCTGGTACACATGTTGAGTGAATAATCTAGACATATAAAATATAACAAAGTACCACTAGCCGTTACTGTTAATTATTATTATTGTTGTTGTTTCTTGGCTTTATTTATTAATCTTTCGTGAGCGAAGACGTTGAATTTGCACAAAGAAATGGCCACGCATGCTCTATTAATTGTTAAGTTTTGCTTCAGATTGTTCTTTACCTTGCATAAGCGTGGTCCTTCACCGGTGCAAAGTCTACTGGATTGCCGTAAGCGTGTATAGCGGTAAGTGCTTCTGATAAGCTTTGATATCTGTTTGCTTAGCCTCTACGGTATTTTTACAGCATCAATTGCTGAAGCAAAGAAGAGAGCTTTTACTGGTCAATTGAGAGCATTTTCTCATCCCGGAAGGGCTTCCTCATGCTGAATACTTTCGGAGGTCTATCCAACTGTTTGGATGACCATTGCAGTATGAAATTTTATACGACATATCGATACCGATCGGTAACAGCGAAAAATACATCTGAAGTCAATGCGAGCTTCATCCATTCGCCCAATGCAAAATGATTTGCGAGCAGCACAATTACTAATACAAAGTAGGCAATGGCTGCAATCGATCCTGCCCTGTGTCGAGGAGCGGTGCAGCCCTTCCTGTTAGGGCTTAGGAACTGTGAATCTGCAACCTCTAGAAAATTCTAGACAAATAGTAGTTGTTATGTCTGCAGTATCAGCAGTCGGGAGTAAGAGAGCTCTTGGAACTGTAATCCATCCCCAGGAGTACTTCATTACTAGGGACTGGGAGCAACGGCCCCACAAGTCTCAGGTGCGGGCACGGTCCAGGCCTGTAGGCCTTATTACCTTCAGGATAAGCAAAATGAGACGGAAGTGTCTTCCATTTACTAACCATGAATGATTTTTATGCCGATCGGATAACCTCTGTTTCCATCTAGGATCAAATTGATGTTAAGTAGAGCACGAGTTTGTCGTCAGTTCGTTAACTGATAACCGCATATCTAATTCCTTCTTTAGTGCAAACTTGGCTCTTCATGGGCGCATAATTTATTTAGAATAGCATAAGAATCGTTCAATAAACAGCAAAATCATGGAGCAACTTATGCACGTGAAGGAACTAAGCTTCTGACGGATGATAGAAGAAAAGGAGAAAGCTGACAACTTCACGAGCTTAAACCAAGTTGAAATACGTTGCTTGTTAAGTCCTCTATCCAGAAGAGGATAAGGCTGGGTTGTTCCCTTAAAGTTGAATCGCTATTTGAACGCTTACGAAAAGAAGACATAGCTTAAGATGGATTACTGTCATAACTACCCTTGCAAACAGCCTACAACGTACAAAGTTCTAATAAAAGTCAGAAGATAGCTTCTTACATAAGAAGAGTGGCTCCTTGCGAGCCAAAGTTCTTGACACGTGTTTGCTACGTACCAGATGAAACATGTCGGCCTGCTGACAAAGTCGGGCAATCTTTTTAATATCCCCCGCCAGAGGATAGTCGGTGTTCGAACTTTATTAGGTACTTCTATCTTCCCCGCTATGATACGCGTCTTTGTGGTAAAGCATTGTAAATTGGTGTTCGTGTGCCTCCTTCCTTGTACGTTTTCCTATAGGTTTGTCAGAGACCGGGCTCTTCCACAGCCTCCGATTTCTGTCTTTTCCATCATATCACATGCGTATTTGTTTTGCTACTCAACTGTCAAATATCAGCCGTAAAAACACAAATAGGTAGGATAGAAACGTATAATTGTTGCCAACAATTCAGCCCAAAACAGAAAATACAGAATTAAACTTTATCGCCCGCCCCGGTTCTATTTGTATAACTTAGCTAACCGTTGGATTGGACTGCATGGGTCATGTTATATGAGGTTGTGAGCAGTTTTCATATGATGGTGCTCGTCAACGATCTACTCGTCTTTTTGCATGTGGACAACACATTTGGTATCTGTTTTGCTAGTAGTAGCAGGGAAGAAACGATGCCACATTTGTATAGTCAAGTGGATCCGTACTAGCAGATCGTTAAGACTCTCATTATTCCTTTTAGCAATCAGCTGTAATCCAGTTTTAACAAGAAATTGGTTACCACGCTCGATTCGCATGTGACCCGAACACATGTTACAGAGCTCATGAAAAAATTAAAATAACAATTGATTTATTTTCCTGTACAACGAGAGAGAGAGAGAGAAAAATGATACCGTTCTTATACAAGCTGAATAGCGTAGAAATTAAGCAGTAGAGATCAATTATTTTAAAACAAGTTCGTATTATGGCGTGCTAAAGGTCTGATGTTGAAGCGGCAGCGGCTTGTTGGGAATCCATGTCCACTTCACTAGATCGGTTATCTATCAAATCCATATCGTGTAGGATCGATAACACTCGCTGCACAGCTGTTCTCGCGCCATCCAGTTTTAGTGCTCCGTACGTTTCCACAATCTCCCGACCAATTTCCTGGAGCGTATGGCTATCTTGATTATACCTTAGACGGGTACTTGTCATCACATCTTCGTAAAATTGGCGACCGGCGCGAACAAGATGGCGACACAACCGATCCAGTGACAGCGTTGCAAAGGTTACACTTTCTGTTTCCGTGGTTACAGAGGGCTGCGGGCTTCTAGAAGAAAACAGCCCCTTAAACTGGGAGGTCAGGGACGAGCGCGGCTTCCGCTTTCGTTGGATCAAGCCAAAAAGCATTGGCTGGTAAGGTTGGCGTGATTTCAGGAGATCGGACCACTCCCATGGTGATGGCGCAAATGATGGCATTGGCATAGTCTGTACTTCCATGGCGTCCTCAGGATACCACAGAGACGGAGTCACGGACACTGAACCTCGGTGACTCTGATACATTCCTAAGCCCTGCCTGGAGCTGGTGCCGCTTGTGTTCTCGACATCCAGGTAGACTCGTTCCTGAAGGTGTCGTAGCTTGCGAGCTAGCGTTGTCAGCTGCGCCTTCCGAATTTGGGCGTCGATCTGGGCCAGATTGCACTGTGCGTTCTGCGCAAAAATTGATGCAAAGCGATTGCAGATTCCCGACACGATCTCCATTTGTTCTTCTTTTGACAGCCGATTGCATTCAAATACAATGTGTCGAGTGCCTGTGGCTTTGTTCTTCAGCCCAAGCTGGCCATGATTGTGCCTGTCAACCAAAACTACATAAGCCCCCGCCTTGAGCTCGTAAGTAGTAAGCATTGACGTCAGAATACGCAACACTTGTTGATGCCTTTTCCATTCTTTCCGAAGTGACTCCAGATTGTCGAGAAGCTGCCGAAAATGATGCTGTTCCTTGGCTTTTGGGTCAAAATCAATACTAATTTCCCTCCATTCAGCATTTAATTGCTCAATTGTGGTTTGCGAGTGAGGCCTAATGTGTCGTTGCTGACAAGCCTTATTGTAATATTCCATCATTTCCAAACAAGCTTGTATCAATGGCTGTCGAACGCCTTCATTATTCATATTCGTTGTCAGACCATCTGTGGGTATCAGACGATAGCCATTCTTCATTGTTTGCCGTATTCGATGTAGTTGTTGGCGTGTTGCGATGTGTTGCTTGATACAAAATTTCTGATGTTCGTCGGAAACGAGGAAATGCAAGAGTTGTTCCAATTCCCGATACAAGTCTTCGGCTGTTGTGGAGTTCACACAATGCATTTCAGACATTGCTGCAGTAGGATAATCAATTGTGTAAAACAAGAGTAAAACAAAGAAAAGTGAAAATATAAAGGGGGATAACCGAATTCAGGGGTTCTGGGAGTAGAAAAAGATTATCCCTTGCGTAGTCAAATTGCTAGAAAGAAAAGAAACAGCTTGCAAAAAGGTTATGACTGACAGAAATGCTGGAGCTGGTGGGAAATACAGGCGGTACCTGCATTTTGTCAATTGCATAGGTTGGCCCGTCCAGTAACAGTACCACAAACAACAATAACCTGTTTTAAGACCCCGAAGGAAAGAGGGGAAAGCCCCTCCTGAAAACTCCGTCAACTAGCAAAGTTTTTTTTTTCTTGTCATGTATCAACCAATCGTGACAGGCGGTGGATCCAGCCATGATATCACCACACAACTGAGTCAAAGTTCCCTCTCATCCCGACAAGAACACATACCCAAAAAAAAAAAGGATTTCCAGGTACACGTCTGCGTGTCGTACGTATCTATGCGTCCAACCTATCTGTGCGATGTCCGATATAGCTTTTTGGTAATACGACATCCGACGGTTGTCCAAGGAAAGACATAACTCACTGCTGTTGTCGCAAAGAAATGAATGAAACCGTTGCGAATACCAGGATGTATTGCATTCTACTCAGCCACATTTTTTTTTGTTCAGCGCCTTGCATAAAGGATTGATCTCCCGTTTTTGGTCATTGGGTCTATCAACTCTCCAGCCGTCATGACAACGTGGCGAATGAGATGGTTTTTTTAAAAAAAAGAAAAGGAAGGGTGGCCTGTACCTGAAACTTTTTCTTTGGTACGGCAAAATATTATTGCGGAGGCAGTAAGACATGTATAAGAACCTACGCACGGCATTGGTCAACTGCAATTATTACAGCGAGACATGATCATCTTTGGATTATATTTTTTTTTCAATCTCACACAACAATATATATTTGTATAAAAGAACGGGTGATCAAGTTGTTTTGAAACCCTTTTCTTTCTTTGCCGTACTTATTACTTTTTTCTCACATTCCTTTCGACAATGAATGATGTCTTGCCGGATACCATTCTTTTGGACATATTTTCATATTTACCCCTTCTACATCGGTGGCAAGTTGCAAGGTAGACTTCACCCCCAAAAAAGAAAGATTTGTGATTTCTATGGATTTACCTTTTTGGGAGGCATCTAAACACTGTTCTCCTTTGTTAGTGTTTGTCGTCGATGGTATCGAGTTTGTCTAGATCCTTACCTTTATCAGCATGTTTATCTCGAAGATCTCGAATTTAAGACGCTCGTTCTCGCGTTGCAGCGAATTATTTCTATTGGACCCAGAATCAAGTCGTTGACAATCCAAAACTGTTACTCAGAATTTATTCAGAACACTGTAGTGCCTATTCATTTTTCAACACAACAGGAGCCCCTGCTTTTCTCCCACATCCGCGCTTTGCAGCCTACTCGTCGCCGTCAGGAGTATCTGAAACATGGATTCGAACTCCACAACCAGTTTTC
Source organism: Saksenaea vasiformis B4078 (assembly GCA_000697055.1). NCBI lineage: Eukaryota > Fungi > Mucoromycota > Mucoromycetes > Mucorales > Saksenaeaceae > Saksenaea > Saksenaea vasiformis. Next base: position 26,077 of record JNDT01001843.1, on the reverse strand, counting down.
AGATGCTATGAACCGCCTGCTGGAACTGAATCAGGATTGTATTCGCGCGATCACCATTCTCGGCTGTGATCTGGATTTCGAAATGACGGAGCTCTTTTGCGCGATACCTTGTTTCGGCAAATCGTTGACCACCCTTGTGTACGCAAACAATGCCGACCACGGTCTTCATTCATCCAGTTTGTTGCAAGCTGTCGTAGCAACCTGTCCTAATATGCGCCATTTCCATGGACTTCACACTGGCGTCGACGACGCGGTATTGATGACGATGACACGTCATTGGCCATACTTAGAATCTTTAACATTATCAGGAGTAAGATCCAGAGCAGCACACAGCGGTCCATCTACTGCTGACAGCGCTGTCTCATTAAGCGACAGCTCTGTTTCAGGGAACATATCGAGTCATGCGTTGTGGGAACTTGTAAGTAAATGCAAATGGTTACATACCCTAGAACTGCATGACCTTGCTTGCATATCAAACCGTGACCTTGCGGGATACGAAGTCCTGGCTACTAGCAATAAGGTTTCGGTGGATCGGGAACGACGTCGCTTTCGGCCGTATGATACTACCACTCCACGCTCAATTCACAACGTACGACACACACAGCCTATTTTGCCTGGCACATCGGTACGGCATCTCCGAATAACTAAATATACCACTGTTCCGTTGTTGAAATCTGGCTTTGAGAGCCTGTGTCGCCTGTTCCCGAACCTGGAGACGCTTGAATATTTTACGAACAGACAAGCTTTTGACAATCGATACGGAGTTACGCAGGAGATGTTTGAAATAGAAAGAAAATCAGTGGAGGGGTTTATGAAGACGAAGAAAAACTTGAATTACCATGGCCACTGGTACGAACCGATAACGACCGAGCAACGATTGTTATCCGGAATGACAATCCTCTCGGAGCAGTTATGACACATGCAAAAAAAATTTTTTTCTTAAAAAAAGGATACCCTGATATAGCAATAAAGTCTCTAAACTTAAAATTGCTTTGCCTTTGCTTTGCTGTGCCAAGAAAGAGGGTTCATTTCAGAAAGGGAGGAGGGTCTCAGATTAGCAGCATTGCATTGGCGGACTTTGACGTGTTCTTTGGTAACGACGCTTAATTGGATGGCTGTCTAACGGGCAATTAAACATGAAATGAACTACATTCGGTACATTTGTCATGCATCTCACAGGAGAAACCGTGAATAATGGATGATCATACTTTTCTGAGATCAGATCTAGCTATTTTAATTTTGCTTGACTCACTTGTTTCCCAGGACAACAGAATCGTTACCTATCTCAAAATCATATGAAAGTGGCGGATGTGGTGCCAAAAGCTTTTTTTTTTCCTTGTTGTTGTTGTTGTTGTTAGTTTTTTTAAGAACATGATATGGTATTGTAACTACTGTTGTCAATATAAAAATAGAAGATTCCTGCGCCATGAATATCGAGCCACGACATGAAAAGGAGAAACAGTATGCTTTTTTTTTATCCGCAGTATGTGAGTCATTTTTTACTTTTTGCGGTACAACAGCGTGAAACAATATAGTAATTTTGGTTGGGGGAAAAGTAACAAAGTGGAATGAGTAGATTTCGGTTGATAAAGATGTATTACAAGAAGCTTAAGTTGGTCTGTGAGGCGTTCCTCTGTGTGCATGTGTAAAAACGTAAATTTGTCTAACACGGAAAGCTCGGATTACGTGGAGAGTGGTGCAATGACTAAAAAAATGAGAAGTGTTAGCAGACATGTGAAAAAGTCGAATGAATTTCTTTGTTGACTGGTATCCTGATTTTTCGTAAGCTAACCGAGGTGGGTGAAGTGGTTATCAGACTACTGCGGGCGCATACAGCTGTGTGTTTAGGTTTTGTACGTGTTTGTGTAAGAAATTCTTTTCTTATTCAAACGCCAATGTTATATTACCGCTTGTTTTGACATTCAGGGGTTAAAGTCGATCAACATCCATGAATTACTACACCCTAGAGTCTAAAAGAAGAAGGTTTCAGTGGATACTGAGCAAAGTCGCACATAGTTCGCGCACCGTTCCACGGACAGAGAAAGAAAGACGCCCATGCGTCCTGCAGGCCGAGTTTATTCCGATCTTAAACGGGAATATGTCCAACTTGGAAAAAAAAGAAAAGAGTAGAATGAATTCATAGTAAAGGACCCTGAAGCTGTCATTTCTTGTTGGGGAATGTCATTCTGCTTAAGGGCGTGATGAAAATTGATTTTTTATTGTCTTCTATCATTGTTCGTGCTATTCACATGGCAAGGTGGCACAAGTACCGTCAGGCACACCAATGGTGGTTCACCGTGTTCGACGCTGAGCCTTTTCTGGCTTTGCCTGGCTGAGATTTATTGTCTCTTTCGCCATCAAGAAACAAGGGATGATCCCAGTGTAACCCCATTAAATGACCTATATATATAGCGCGCTTGTGGTTCTCGGCCTTTTTCTTCTTTCGCTTTTTCCTTTTCCTAACATCTGCCTCGTGAAAGCATACTATCTGACCTGAACGACTATAAGACGCCACGTTGACAGTAGATTTCTTTTTTTCTTTTTTTCTTTCTTTTCTCCTTCTTTTCTTTCCCCTCTGAATTGCATTCTCAATTATCGTAATTCTTTTCTCTGCTTAAACCCATTCCATTCACTTTTCCCTCCCTTTCCCCTTTTCTCCTCTAGCTTCCGCCTGGCACCAGCCATTCCCTATTTCTTTTTTTCCGTCTTGTTATAGAACAATATTCTTCTCATTCTATAGACCCCTGCCAGAACTGGCGCAATCCTGAATTTGGCAAAACAACAAAATTATTTACTTACATCATGGCAGACGAAGTTAGTCGTTTTAATACTGCACCTATCATGCTCCGTCATCCTTCGTCGCTGGTCGCGGATGACGTGCTGGTAAACATGTACAGACCTGATCAGGTAAACAATAGAGAAAACGTGGTTGGTGTGGGCGGGATGCGAAAAAGAGTAGTAGTACAAATGTAGAGTGTTAATTGGGCAAATATGGTCGCTTTACTCGTGGCACTTACCTTTTATTTTTTTTATTTCTTTTTTATTCTTTCCTTTATCTTCTATTATCATCATTCACGACATCATACAGCAGCCATCACATCATTTCTTTGATGAAGTCGACGAAGACGAAAGTGACGTGTTTGTCGTACCTCAAAACCTTGCGCCGGAACAGCACCGATATGAATTCCCGCCAAAATGTCGCCTTAAAGAACTCGCACTGCTCGACAAGGACGACGACGCTTTTTCCTTCTTTGATGAGTCTTCTTTCACTACCACCTCGACCTCAACTGCAGCACGTTCATTTATGCCCTTCGAATCCGACCAAGAAGATGATGAAGATGATCTGGCAGCGTTTTTGGAAACCATGAGATCGGATCACATCCCGACGTCATCCGTATTTAGACCTGCCGATCACGCTAATGATCACCTGGATCAGTTCTACGATCCTTATAATGATCAGATGGACAGATACGCATGGCCGCACGAGACGCAAATGACCACAGAAAATCTGCAAGTTTACGAAGAAGAAGAAATGCAGCTAGTCGACGACGGTAGACTGTCACCTCTACAGCTCCCTGCCCAAGCAAGGCTGTTCCCTCGTACTCCATCTCCTGCGTGCAGTGAGAGACGGGTGCGAGAACAGTCATGCGACTCAACCGCAACCGTTACCCAGACCAAACCCGCCCAACAGGATATGGAGCCCGTCGGACCTTCGTCTTTCCTGACATCGTCCCGATGGCAACCCTATGCTTCGTCCAGTTTGGATCGTGTCGATGAAGAAGACAAGGTCCACTGGAACGAGTCGTTTTCCTTCCAAGCACGACCCGAAAGCTCCCTCTCCATCAGAGGTAAAGAGAAAGCCTTCCTTTCTTTTATTATTTTGTCATGCCATTCAGTATTAAGAATCCGATGCCTTTTTAGGTTCAACTTATACGCACCCTCATCACCGAGTCTTGTCACGGTTGAATTCCGAGGATGAAGATTTACCTATTTACAGCAATGAGTCTGAACTATTGACGGACGTCGATAGCGAAGGAGACAACGACAGCCAGTTCACCAGCGCGTCGAAAATCGTGATTAAATTGAACAAAGCCAAGTACTCTCCAGTCACTGTGGTTCAACGTTGTACCACCTCACTCGGAAGTGATGAAGGTTACGATGACGAAGAGTACGAAAAAGAAATGCCTATTGAGTCAGCTTCCGTGTTTTTGCCGCTTTCCGAAGAGGAGGTGTCACAGCTCATGGAAAAAGATGATTCTCGGCACGCAGCCGCCACGAAGATTCAGGCACTCTGGAGAGGTTACCAATGCCGCAAACAACCCCGATCATCGCGAAGACTGGTCACTGATCTTGTACGTATGTGTGGCAACATTCATCTGCGACGAGTGGATCAAATGAGTAGACGTATCCAGCAGCTCGAGGAACGACTCGAACAAGAAACAGCAATGCGTGTGACCTTTGAAAATGCTGTGGAAGACATGACGATTTTGATCGACAAACAGCAAAAGACCTTGTACGAGCGAGTCGAACGAGAAGTTGACATGCGACAGGCTTATGAACGTAAAATCGAATCAGCTATGGCCCGAGTTCAGCCTCTTGAAGCACGTCTCCAAAAGGAAGTCGAAACCTGTAACAGGCTCGAGGACCAAATGGCACGTTTCATGCAAGAAATGGAAATTTCGAGACAGAAAGAAGCTGAATCCAGAAAAGACATGCAACGTCAACTCGATGAAGCCCTGGGTGAAATCGCACGGCTCAAGGAACGCGTTCCCCAGGAGCCACGACTCGTCACACCACGTACCCCTGCAATCCCGTCTACTACTACCACTCCTCGCACAATAGTTCGTTCCAGTACACCAGTGAGACCTACCACACCGGCAAAAACGAAACCAACTCATCCTCGCACAACTGCCACCACAACAACCAGAAACCTGAGATCTACTACAAAACCGTTGCCCAAAGATACCGTGACCACATCAACCCGACGAACATTATTACCTTCACCTTCCTCGCGTGGTGTTAGTCGACTTGATACCAAACGACCTACCGCTGTTCCAGCCGCCCGGAAAACATTGGTCAGCCGGAAATGAGGCAATAAATGTGCGTTATCGAACAAAAAAAACCCCAAGAAAAAAAAAAGAAAAAAAAACCGTACATGAACACGCAACAATGTAAAACAATATCTCTCTCTCTATCTCTCTCTCCCTCACATGGCTAAGCTGCTGTGTATGCATATTTCTTTTTCTTTTTCATTTTCGCATGGATTAAGTTCATTATTATTATTTATTCATTCTCCTGTCATTTTCCTCCTCCCTTCTCCATTCAACCTCCTTTCATAAAAGAGATTATATGTAGTGCATGATTAATACTTCGTATGAATCCTTTTTTTCCCTTTTTTTTCTCTTCCATTTTTTTTCTTTTGCTTTTCTTGCCTTTCCCCCTCCTCCTTTAGTGGTCTTTTTGGTACATAGTTTCTCTCATCCCGATTAAAAAATGTCTAGAAATCAAATTGCATCATTTTGTAAATCTAATCATCAATATATACAAACTGCATGGAGAGAGAAGGGGGCTGAATCGACTGTGTAACTTGGTAACTATTAGTTGCCATTTTTTACGAATTAACCTATCTCTCTTAGGTAAGAGTAGTTATCAACATCACATATCCTTTTGCTATCAATTAAATTAGCTTGTAAGACAACATCCGAAACTGGGAGGATTTATAGCAAAACGTTAACTACTTGGGTTGTTTATGTAATCTTTCGTACTCCATGCCTCTTGTTGAACACCATAGGTTAAAGATGATGATTGATGTGTACCCGATGGTATCCAATAGGATGAAATACATTAGTAATCTGGGAACTTTTTCGGGGACCTCTGTTACAAATGGAAGCAGCATGAAGTTTCCATCTTTACTTTTCACTCTTTTTGCTAATTTCTAAATAACTCATCTTGTGAACCATTGCATATCTGAAACAAACTATATGGCTAGCACCATCTACTGAGTTTTGGGATTCTTATTCCCATCGTACGGGACGTCTGTATGACCTGCAGGGTTATACTTACATCCACATTATCGGTAATTCCAACAAAATTAAGAAAAAGGGCACACGTTGGGTTTTCCTATTGGTTTGTTGTCAGGCTGTCAGCAAAAAGGAAAAAATCACTGTCCGACACGAACAATGTTATAACAAAAAAGGGTGTTCCATTGTAAAACAGCTAAATTGTAGCACAGATCTTACCACGAGGTACTTATTTTCGGATGGTGGCACCGAAAAATGGCGGGCCGCCCGGTTGGAATATAGCCGAGGGAATGGGGGAACGAAGAACCTATGCTTTTTAAAGTTCAGAGCGGACAAATCACAAGATAAAGCGCTATTTGACAGCGATGGGTCCCAGCGCACAATAACACTCATCCACAATTTTAGCTATCGAATTTATAAGTAGCAGTTGATTGGTGCTGCTTCTATCGATAGGATATTTTCTTTTTGATCAAAGCTTTAAACGGAAAAATGCCACGTTTCGGCGGTGAGGTCCCCCGGGTTTTTTGTACTTTTTTTATGCGGCCAATTTACAATTGAATAAAGATTGTTCCGATGCTGAGTGAGGCACTGCAGCACTTGACAACGAGATGAAAGATGATACGCGCCATGATTTGTCCATAGCTATGTAGTCGCCGCTTAAAGAATTGTTTATTGCTGGAATTTAGTCCGCAATCCACATGCCTTGCGCATACAGCTGGATTCATGACCGCAAGATTAGTATTTTCAGCGACTGGCCGCCGGAAGAATACAATCCGATGGTATACAAGCGCAGATATAAGGGTTTCTGTAATTGTCATTAACGCATTTTCTTAAAAGCAGCCGAAAACTTAAGAGCTGAGTTTGTTTTGCCGTGGTGGAACAGCGTCCGTGCAGGTGGTAGTGGTGGCAAATTCGCGTTTCATTTCCTGAACACCATTTTTGGTTGATTCTGATATTCTTATTTTGCGTACCTACATGATCTTTTATACAATCCAGTCATACATCCAGTTGATGCTGTATAAGAGTAAGCACTGCTACCGTCAGGCGGAAACTGAATCTTCGAAACTTAAACACCTGATCACGTTTCATGGAATGATCTGCCGCACGCAGTTTGTTTTGCTGCTGACATGTCATATATGCAGATACAAACACGAAACTGCATCGAATGACATGGTCTTTCACTCTACTTGCCATATCCGTTATGAGCACATAAGGATCTCTTTTCTATCATTCGTTTTTTTGTTTGAGTTTGGATGTAGCCCGAGGCACAAGTCTGAATGTAGCTTACTAGGATGGCGCTATTGCTAAACCATAATAGTACGATCAACGTTACATAGTGTACCTTAACTTTTTCCGGTCTCAGTCATTTGGGATAGCTTCCAGGAATCGAAGTATTGCAAAGTTGGGGATGGATGTACTTTGAGGTGGCTGATCTATGCTGTATCCCATCGCAACATGCCTTTTTCAGGATTTCCTTTTGCAACGTGAGACCCTTTTTTTCTTTTTTGGAAGGTTAATTTGTCTTGAGTGACATTCGTCTTCCATAGGATAAAAAAAAGGGAAGTTGTCAAGGATTCTGGATTTGCAAGATAATAGTGAGCATTTTTCTTGTATTGACGTAAGCGTGAGTCATGCTCAGATGGATACGCCTATATATAAGTGTTATTGGATGAAATATTATTCTATTCCTTATCCTCACACTCTTATAATGTTGCTTGAAAACCGAGCGACGATATATCATACAATCGACCTCTGATAACTTCACCTAGATCTTTTTTCCAACTTTCAACTCTTTTCGTTATCCTTGCTGCAAATCGCAGACAAACCGTCAAAGTTCTTTCAATTTCCCAGATATTCCAATCGCTCCTGACCATCTTGAGGGACTGAAGTTATCGGGAGACCACTGTAGCTCGGTCGAGAAGAGCCAGCCGATCCCAATCGAAGAGATTGTATCAAAGACTGCACCAACGTCTTCTTCTACATAGGCGATCACATTAGCAGCGAAATTCAGAAAGTTCATCTTTAAAGAAAATTCTTCAACGGACCGCGAATTTCGTCTGGAGTGCTCAGCGAGGCATCGAAATTAGCGCCCGGCGATCTGAACACTGAACACTACCACTCGAAATATGCTTCGAGCACGACTTGACCGTCAATGTAGTGACCCAGGAGGTTAGTAAACATCTGTTTTTATTCATTTTCACAAAATATATCAGTCGAAAGTTTTGCCTGAGCCAGACAAGAGGAGTAAACAACAGTGATCAGGACAACCTCGTCCAGGCACCGAATATTCCCCTATTATCTGAGCTGGACAGAAACACACAGCAACTTTTTAACGTTCCTACAGTTTCCACATCCCCAATCTCTTCCTATACTAAAAAGAAAAAAAGAAAAGAGAATAAAGTTGGTGATACGTCACTATGACGTAGTTTAACACAAAAACCATTTTTGTCTAATCAAAATGTTGAGTATATACAGCTACTGCTTCGAAGTTAACAAATACTGAAATTGCGGGATAGACACGCTGTGTGTCGACCGACATTCATTCCCAAAGCGAGCAGAGACATCAGCTCAAAACGAAGAAGTTACTCTGTCATTCAGATCAAAATCGTGAAGCTCAGACCGCATCAGCAACGTTATGCATATCCAACACCGATATATACTTTGCATCATTTTCGTAACTGTACATGACACATCAACATGGCTTTATATATATAAAAGCTGCCAACATTCACAAATATACATATACGAGATGTACACACTGGTAAAGCACAACATAAATGATGCTATATAGATTAGTGTGCAAATCGATCCAATAAATAGTATACATCAAAACACGTAGGATAGGTTAAAGCTCCTTGTCGAGTCCACTCCAGTCGGCGAACATTTTTTTACACAATATGAGCTCTACTCACATAATACTACGGATTGCTCGGTATCCTTGTCTCCTGGCCCTTTGCCGTGGGAGGATAAACCATCCACATAGACCGATAAGGATGGCAAGCAATGGAGAGATCATGCGTACAATTTCCATGAACCTCTGCATCGCCCCATTGGCGGGTGCATCATCCACAGGCATAAGTACTCGGTCGATCTCTAAAACATATCCATTGGATACGTTTCCTCTACCCAGTATACGCGCATAAACATCATCGATCCCCTTCACCTGTACGGTTCCCCGGCGGTAGCCAGAATCATAAATTATGATACTGTAATCTGAAGGCAGGAAAGTGGTGTATTCGTCAGTGACTTGCTCAGGGACTTTGAGGATGTGTAGCTTTGCGATTCGCAACAATTTCTCTGTATCGCTTAGCAAAGACGTAACATCGATTCGATCGAATGCTTTGTCCGTAGGCACCAGAAAGATATGGTTTTCAGCAATTTCAGATATATTAGCCCGCATCAGTATCTCTTGCATGGTGCTGGCATCAAGGGCTTTAAGTAGGTCCAGATGCGTGATTTGAACTGTGTCGGGGATCCGTACCCGATCCAGCTTGTGAACAACGCCGCTGGAGACAATAACGTCGCGGTCGTTAATAGTAGCATCGCCTGTAGTAATCTTTCCGTTTTCTTCAAAAATGTGCATCGAAACGTTTGCAAATGTAGAGACATTCAAATGCTTTGATTCCATGTCTGCTCGATAGACAAGGGATGGAACAGCATGATTACGAAGAACGGATTGCAACTGCTGCCTAGCGGCCGGGCGAACAATGTATTTTGCTACTAGTCCCAGTTGCTGGAATGCATCGTTTGTTGGAGCAAACACTGTGATCCCCTTTGTTGATCTTATTTCATGCACGACTTCAGAGATGTAAAGTGTAGCAACAAAGTTGGACAATTCGAGATCAAAGACCAAACTCGTCAGAATGTCACTAGGAAGCGTCAGAGGTTCTGACAGGACGTATATAACGTTTTTATCTTGCACTGCTATGGGTTAGTCCACCGTTAGCATAACAGAATCCTGTAATAATACCTATAGTGTTAAGCACCCTTGATCCACCGAACCGTATGGCTTGGCAATGCATGGAATCAACGCATACTTGCCTTTGACCATCTGTATGCACCATAATCTTTTGTGATGCTCCGCCCAACTCAGCTGGTCGAAACTCGGATCGAAGTAATGTCTTATCTTTCAGCGTTTCTGGAAGCCACGGCGATTTCACGATATGATATCTTAACCAATCCTCTTTGGCAGCGTTTGGGATAGTATCTTCATCTAGAACGTCGTTGGAAGGGACAAGAAACGTGTAGAAGCTATCTGCATGCTTATTAAGATAGTCTCCCAAGCCATATTTATCCATCAAGGAAACCATCTTGGTAGCATTGATTCCGTACAGATACTTGCGAGTATCAAATGTCAAACGAGCTGGGACGAGCCCACTGTCCAAAACATGTATAACTCCTGGAGCAATGTAAGCTCAATTACATTTTTAGACCATGCGTCTTACCATTGGATGCTAGATGATCCGTTCGCACAATGCGGATACCATTCAGAGTGATTGCATCGTTATCAGAGGTAACTAGAACCTTGTCGTTGGACAAAGTGGTATCTATCCAAGTTTATACGATTGACTTGTGTAATACCAAGCTTACATGCGGTTTTGCCTTTTGGGAAGTCCGAAGCATAGATGGCACCATCCATCACTGTGTAATTGAGAAGCAAACCGAGATCCGTCTTACCATACGTGGACATCAAATAAGATTTCTCGATGCCATTAAAGGGCCGTAACAAGTCTTTTCGAGGTAGGAAGAGAGTAAAAGGGCGACCCTCGTTTAACAGTTGTTCAATTCCTGTTAATTGAGATAGATCATAGAACGCCCTATCCATCCTTTCCAGATTCCGACCTATGTATTTGTCAGAGGTTGCAACTGCCTTAGAGCGACGGTTTACCTATTGTCTCAGGAGGTTCTAATACACGGTCTATGACTTGGATATAAGTATTTTTATTAACAAAAACGTCCTTTTGCGTGATCCGCGCGTTGTTGACGAAGATCTTCCTTCTTAGGATGCCTTGATACGTGAGTTTTACGCGTTGACCCTCATCGTTTGGAAGAAATCCCGGTCGGATATACGATGATTCCAAGATTTGGCCGTGATAGAAGTGTTCCGTAGTCATACCGGAAGGTAAAAGGTGGTATAAAAGAGTTGCTGCATCGACATGGCCATCAAACTTTGCAAATGCGTCGTTGTCAGGCGCAAACAAAGTGCCAGCTGGCAGTTGATTAATGCGAGGAATTAAGCGCGTTCGTTGCAAATGGAAGATTAAGGATCCAAAACGTTCATCCTCTGACAGTACATCGACAATGGTCTTGTACGCGAATGTAGTAATGCAGCATAAAGAAAAGAGCAGCAGGTTGGAAGCAAGCATGATAACGTTGCGTCGGGACAAAATTGGACCGAAAGAACCGTTACTGGTACCACGTGCCTATCTTCCTTACTATCAAAGCTTGGTTCATGCTTGACTACGGTGGATGTTATAACGTGTCGTGTTAGCACTCCTGCTTTAGTCTATGTTGTCAGTGGAGAAACGCAAAGACTCCTCCACGCTGCCGATCACTACCTCCTTCTACTACCTTCTTTGTGGCACCATCACATCTTCCACAATGAATTATTCCCCAAGTTCGATCACTGTAGGCTTTCAACCGTATCACATTTATACTGAAGGTGGGAAAAGGGTTAGCCAAGAGTATCCTTTTAATGCAAGCAATCTTCAGGTTTAAATGATCAGACTCTTTCCATCCGTGTGGCAGGAAATGCTCCAACTTGCAGACAGACGTAAAACGGATGTTGTATACGACATAAGTGACAAGAGATATTCTGCCAGCTATATAGCACTTACTGAACCATTTTTCATGCTATTATAAGTATTGCATCTATAAAGGACAGATCAGCTACTGGAGCGGACACCGAGGCTATCCAGCCACGCCGGGGACGAGAGAGAAGGGACTACGCAGCAGCTACAGAAGCACAAACGATCTGCATTAAGGAGGAATATGAATAAAGGCATCAATTTGTTGCAGTAGCAAACGACTTGCATGGATCTGATCTTTAACGACTACATATTTTCTTCAAGTAGCATAGGACATTTCGGAGTGACGAGAGTAACGTCGGGGTCGTTTTATTGGCGTCTGAACGCTGGCATCACATATTTGCGACTTTTGCGTTACGCACCTCAAACGGTAGGACGGGAGATTGGATTTATGTCTTCTATGGATGGCCATTCCTTTTGCTAACATCTGCAGAGAGCATAAGTCAATACAGTGTCTATATTGTGGAAGATGGATGATGCAGAGTGCGTGGCAACGTTTGCTCAAATAATAGAGCGCCACCACATCTAACAGACTTGGGGCAGGGATCATGCAATCGAAATGGCATGCAGAAGGCGTAAGCGGTCTTGAATATGCGTTCAACCAAAGTTCCGTGAGAACAGAGACCAAAAGTGTTAGATTCCCCCTTAAATGCTGATCACGTCCCATCATCTGAAGAATCTCTTGTATCAGATGACGGAAGCCGTAATTAATAAGAATGCAATGCAGAAGAATAGAAGCATAGAACCTGAGTCTAATATAGCGTAAGGAAGCTGACGAATTATTCTTCACGAAATCCAGATTTATCATTTATCTTTTTTGGATCGCTATATGCAAGCTTTACTCAGTAGCTGTATTAGTATCGCATGATATAAAATAGAAATGAATGATATAACGTAGATAGATTCGAGAATATGGTACAATATAGCATGAACTACGAGGTAAAGATATCGATATAAATTACAACATGAATAATTCAACTGCCTTGGAGAAGAACCTATAAATCGTTATGGACAGACGATCTGCGCTATTTCTTGATAACTTGTTACGCAAAAGATTTGTATAAGGAGTCATATCAAATGGCACGCACGCACTAACTACGCTCACTATGTGTTTTTCTTTCCAATACTTGATAAACGCATAAGCCAGGGAGAACAAGGGGTAAGTTACTATAGTATTAATGTGCACATGCACATATACATACTACATAATACGACGTATCCATTAACAGTAAGGATGTATTTTGAGTAATGACATGAAATGGGGATTATGATCTTGCTCTCATTTCTTTTTCTTTCAAAAAGCCAAGCTCTTCTTGTGTTACATTACGGAGTTCAGCTTGTCGAAACAACAGAAGCGTGCTGCGCAGTTGTTGCGGCAGTACTGCTTGACTATGCATGTATAAATGACAACAGCAGCATTGCTTTTTTGTTCCTGAACGTTCATATCGTCTCGCTCTGAATCAGTAGATGAGCTATATGAAAAAGACACGAGCATAGTATCCCACGAGTTCATTGTGTATCCGGAGAATAGTTAGCAGTAAATCCCATACATTCCAAAGGGCATTCATTCCGCATTTATTTTTCTTCCTTTTCCTTTTTTTGCACCTCCTGTAGGTGTATTTTTATCAACCGTTGCTTCAATGTAAGTAGACGGGTTAAAGCGCATGATGCATAATGCATAGCTTATTGGTAAAGACACTAATAAACGAGAATGTATCGTACGGACGTCGATTATTACAACAACTATGAAACTTTCGAGATGAATTATCTGGCAATCGCAAAATGAAAATGAGATGTCCGATTATCCCCTTTTTGCTGCTGCATGCACTTTTTTGGGTACTGGGCTTTTCTCGCGGGGTCAGAAACCCCGCACTCAGTCTCTTCACGCACACACATACACTCACACACATAACCGGAACATACGTAGTTGCGATGCCATTACCAAGAGGTGAAGACGACACGGAAGCGGGGTGCAAGCTTATGGATTCCTTTGCGATCTTTATCCAACTATGTCTTGCTGGTGCTGCATTCTCTACACTCATCATTAAACGACAAAGAGAAATACCACAGCGACCTATTCGTATATGGTACAGAAAAGAACAAAGACGAGTGTTGACTGATCATTATCGACAGGGCGTTTGACGTTAGCAAGCAATTACTTGGTGGGATTGTGATCCACTCGCTCAATGTCGTTGCTGCATCCGTCTTTGGGGGATCAGAGAATGAACAACGGAACCCATGTGTGTGGTACGTATTTGTATACTGTTTTTGTTAAAAACAAAAACAAAAAAAGAAAACAAAACCTTAATGTTGTAATGTAGGTATTTCTTGAATATTTTTGTCGACACAACACTGGGCGTTGTAATACTGTGGGGTGTCCTTAAAGGATTAAAAAAGATTACACACTTGGAAAGTGGCGTCTATGGTGAACCTCCATTACAGTCTCAGATACGCCAGTGGTCGAAGCAACTAGTTGTGTACATCATTGCTTTGATCGTTATGAAGGTTGTGGTGGTGGCGATCTTCCATATATGTCCTTGGCTTGAAGGTTTTGGTAGCTGGGTACTTCGTTGGACAATGAGTAACTACAAATTACAAATCGTATTCGTCATGCTAATGTAAGAGAGAGCGAGAGAGGGTTACAAACCTATGGCTAAGCTAACGATCTTGTAAAGATTCCCTCTCGTCATGAATGTCATTCAATTCTGGATCGTGGATACCATAGTGAAATACAAGGCTGTTGATTCAATTCATCTTAATTCCGACGACGAGGCACTCCTCCCCGTGAATGATAATTACGATCAAGAGCAATTAGAGCCGAATACCTTGGAAGGGGAAGAAGAGGCCTATTTCCTGACGACATCACAGGTGGACAAACCGAGTCCGACATCCTCTCTGTCCAATGAACCATTGTATGAGTTACGAACAAGTACTAGCTTACGTTGAACTTGTACCATTGATGTATTTACTGTAATTCTTTTAACCTGTATATTCCCCGTCTTTTTAATGTTTTGTCCAGTGACAGTGCAAATATTGAGATATTGAAAGTTATTTATCTTCTCTCCCCCCTTCTCGCAACTCATTGTCTTCCTTAATTTTGAAATACTAAACGAGAGTATATCACATGCGACATAAGAGATCGACAATGCGCAATGTCGGACCTGTCATAAGTTATATTGACGCTGCCATGCTTTGCAAAATACCATGTTCTGAAAGTAGGAGACTGCAGGAAGTGGTGCATCACACGCACGATTTAGCCCTTCTTTCTTAGAAGCTAAAATGAACAAACCAAACGCAGAAAGAGATGGAAGGGGTGTGTTTACATCATCTGAAATTAGGTACACTCATTGTAGAAAATCAAAAAGCTGTTCTTCTCCTAAAACTGCAACGATCATTTTTCTTGTACTTTACTTTATTTTACGTTATCGTTATTCTATTCTATCTTATTTTTCAATGAAGCATAGCTACTCTTATCCACCCTATACGTTACGTGTCTTGCATCCCGAAGAATCCAGTTCATCATCAACAACCTTTTCGGACTTCCTAGCAGCGGAAGAAGAAGAAGAAGAATTCAGTTCATGCTGTCCACATATATCAGAGTTCGAATTAACATCATTGTGCACTGCTCCTCTGACGGAAGAAAACTTACAGATACATACAAATGCAGTAATGTTTCCTTTTGAAATAGCGATCAGCATGTTACCGCTTCTTTGCTGACATTTTCCTCAGTATTCTTCAAATCCAAAGAGACAATGCATCGAGGAATTTGTGGAATCTCAGATCACGGTCCTTGAACTAGAACGAAAACTAGAGCGCCGACGTCTGGCCGAAATCAAAGCGATGGTACCCTTAGACACCCAAGCAATCGAAGAAGACATCATACAAGAACATGTTATCAAATCTCCTCGCTGGTTTCACAAACTGCTACCGAGGTCGGCAACAAAAAGCAAGAAAAAAAGGAAAATGCCAAAGGCGCCAACTTTTTCGCAGTACCAACAGGATAAAGCCAGTATGATACATCATGGACTCCGTGGACTCAGCAATGCCAACTTGGCTTACGCACTGTGTGGTACGCAACAGGCTTTAGCTTCCCTACTGTTCGCAACGCCAGAACCATTACCAAGTCCAAAACGCGATTCTGGAATTACTTTTTTTACCCAAATGCCATCCTCCTCCAAGAAAGCCCCGCATTCAAGGCTAAAGGGTATCAAGCGCTGGTCGTTACGCAATCGTAAAAGAGATAACTGCAAGTTTCTCGCTTTGAAATATCCAAAAATGGTGCGCATGCAGACTTTACGTGAAGCAGCAATCCAAATCTTATCGATGGAATCTATTCTGGATGAAGAAGAGTTTAGCCAACTCGATGAGAAATCGGATACTAGAATGAGCTGTTGCTGCGACAACCAGCAGTGTTTGCGAATGGATCTCGTACCATTTCCCCACACATCACCTCACCTCACTCCCTGTAATTAATAAAAAAATAAACCAAACAATTGATACACTTTTCTCATCAAATCGCATCGGTGGCTAATACATAAGATCGTTGACTGCATGATTGTTTTACAAATGAACAAAGAAAAAAAAATTAAGTACATCTAGGTTTGCCATGTCGAAAAATCTAAACTTAGCCATGATAAGCCGCTATGCACGGGGAGGAAGTGTTAAGTTTCTCCCTTCCCCCCTTACATCCCCAGTAACCCACTGAATTGACTAGCATATTGCATCGGCCGAACATTAGGATGCGGCTATGAAAAGAACATGGCTTGTCAATAATCCCTTCCGGTTCCTCCTAAAATTTCAACATACCACAGCCTCAAATGTCACATAATCGAGCTTCATATCAGGTGTAATGTTGATCCATGCACCTTTATTACCCACAGTGTCACTGGAAAGAGAGAAATGAATTTTAGATGAATAGGAGATCGTAAGAACTTACCAATAATTTGGTGCAGAGAATACAGTAACGCATTTTCCATCGTGTTCAATAACGTATCCTTCCTCTTTCACTTCATGACTTCGAATCAACATATCTAGAAACAAAATGAATCAGTACATCGATCGGCATAGTTCGTTGCATTATACCCAAGTTGTTTCTTTCCAAGAAGTTCTTTGTCACGTCGGGGCCAAATTGTATACCAACACCACGTTTACTTGGTTCTCGACCAGGCTGAGGTTGAGGATCAGACCAAAGCAACTCACACATGAGACCTGACCATTAAACGTCAGTAAACCTGCTTTGTTATGACTGGTGGCCTACCTTCATTTCCAGGCTGGCGAAGCGCAAGACGATCGATTTTACGTATGTCGTCCAACGTCACATCATCTCTCGAGAAAAGTCCACCATGAACCACCAGGATCTTCTGTCCAATGACATGTGCCAAGGGCAAGGCATTGAAAGTCTCTGAAAACAGCTGTAGATGCATGTGTTCACTTTACAGCTAAAACGCAGGATCGACTTGTCACAAACCTTGAACATCATTTCACTGAACTTCGCTTTCACCTCGCCCTCAAAACCGTACACCTTGTTCATGTTATCTGTCTCATGATTACCACGAGCCAGATAAAGATGCTTAGGATAGAGCCATTTGTAAGCGAACAGAGTGAGAATGACTTCGACTGAGAAGCTGCCACGATCCACAAAATCGCCGTTAAAGAGATAAGCATGCTTTAGCGATGGATATCCGTTGGTGTCGAAGATGTTGATGAAATCGTAGAATTGACCTAGAATGATATGTGAGAAAAACACCTGTGGTCCTACTGTTGTACATACCATGTACATCACCGCATACAGTCAATTTACCATCGCTTGGCACGCTTACATCAATCAACGAAGGTTCTTTCAGCATCATGTTACGGATAGCCAAAATGATCTGTATGACGTAGTTCAAGCGCTAAATTCGTTGCAAGTATAGAACAGCTTACCATGAATGCAAATTTCTTGTGAATTTTCTTTTGATCTTTGAATCTCTGGATCATTTGTTTCACGAATTCTTCGTCAATCTCCTTTGTTTCCTCACTAATTCTAGGACCGTCATATGCAGGCTCCACAGCTACAGGAACCAAGTCAGGTCACTGTAAAGGCACGATTACACGTACTCATTGTATCGACATCCAATGAATCGGCTACGCTTCGTATCTGGTCATCATGCTAATTTGTGGAATCAGGACATAAATTCTTCGTGAGATAGTTCACTGTACCTCAATCGCTTTCTCGAATTCGATTCGTTTCACAATTTTTGCGCATTCATCTAGTTTTGCTTTCGCATCCTTGTCTCCTGGCGCACGTTTTACAACCTACAATGCCAATTACGTAAGAAACAAAGGATTATCAATGCATTGCTGCGCGCAACACTTGCCATTTTCAGATCTCTCAAAGCTTCCTTAAACTTCCCCAATGCCATATTGGCTGATGCACGGCGGTAGTTTGCCTAGAATAGATGTCATAACACATTAGACATGAAGATTTATGCTTGTTGAGACTATCTACCTTTGCCAGTGTCGGATCGATTGTCAATGCCTTATCAGCATCACTAAAATATACGATGAGACGAGAAAGGCACACCATCAACTTACGCGATCGCATAGCCATAAGCTTCTAGTTTCAGATGGCAGAAGGCACGATTGGTATAATAAGTAGCAACATTGGGATTGATCTCGATGGCTTCTGTATACTTCTCAATGGCTTCCGGAAAACGTTTGCCTAGGCAGGTGTTCAGACCAGCGTCGATGAAGTTATACTGCCTGAACTACCTGCAAACAAAGAATTTGCTTCCGCTTTAATCTTTTCAGCTTTGGCTCTGTTTTCCTCCGTCACTGGTGTGATTGACATGGTTCAAACGGAAGATGTTTTTACGTAACGCAAGAGGGATACTTCTCCCGTTTTTTTTTAAAAAAAAAGACAGCGCTTCAAAGTCACGTGGTTAATCCGATATATATACTTGCCATACGGACTGCAGAAAATTTACGGCGGCATAATATTATCCGGTTGAAAAATCGCTCACCCGTATTTCTTTGTGTTTTTCCGTTATCACCGTGTTTAGCTGCTTTTTCTTCTACCAAACATGTCCGAAAATTTAGCTACGAATCTCAACCAGCGCGAAGAGAACACTATGGTGTATTGCAAGTGCTGTAAAACGCACAAGGCAAGTACCCAGTTTGTTGGAAGAAGGCGCCAGTACAAGACGTGTCAAGACTGCATAAATCGATATCCAGGAACAAGGGATCCTGTTCCTTTGGTGCAGTCGATTCTTTTGGAGGATCTGCTGAGCATTTCATTCTACCAGAAGAAACAACAGATATGCAAACTGATAACAGTCGGTTTTGCTTCAGCGGTGCTGTCAGACTTTCTGACGAATTAGCTCAATTGACTGAGAATGACATTGTGAGGAAGGTCATTACTGCTGTGGAGCTTTGTGATGGATATAACTATTATGTCAAAAAAATCACTGATCCGCAGTTGAAGCGTGGCGTGTTATTTTATGCTGCTTGCTCGCAAGATAGAGATGCACAGAGCCATGTCCCTGAGGATCAACGCAGGCGGTTTCATACTCGTGTCACTACTTACGATTGTAAGGGACTGATCAGTGGTTTGATCGACTATGACCACCAATGCATTCGCTTGGAGGTTTATCATCCACTGTGTCACCCCCGTCCTGAGCCGCAATCATTACGAGTGATGCCAGCAGAAGTTCGTCCATATATTGCTGAGAACGCACAACATCAAGATACACAGTCGCTGTACCAAGATGTTGTTGACCAATTTCCCGAGTATGACATTACTTCGGCACAAGTCTATCGCTGGTGGCACGATACGTTTAGGCAGACTTACCGGCTGCATGATGACCAATTGATTTCTTCGCGAAGACTTATAGAACAGCAGACTAACAATGGGTTTTATAAGGTAAATATAATTATAATTGAATGCAATCTTTCCAGTAGTAATAGTGACTATATGAGGAATGTATATATATGAAAAGCTACTATGAATTAACAGTGGAGGTGTTTGTGCTCTCGGATTCACCACAACATTATTTGATTTCACGTCTGGTCGGAAGGAGTAACAATGTCTCGAATAAGGACCATGTTCCATTTTTGACATTGATGTGGTCCAGTGATGGTTTCTTATTTTCCTATCGGAAGAAGTGAACCTGTTTCAAAATAATAGTAAAAAAAAAAGCCTGCCCCTACTCCTGTCCTTCGGACATTAGATGCGGGCTCCATTATGGCTATGTGACATGCAGGTAAGCGATATTGCACATTTGCCAATACTTTGCATCCAAGTCCTAAATATTATGTCCCTAATCTCTCTTTGCGAAAGCGTATCAGGTCCTACAGAAAATTTGATAAATCTTCGCAGCTCCAGATCATGACCATGATAGTGGTTTTAGAGCGGTTTCACAGTGACCACCAACAGGGCGTTAGTTCATGGAAATCCCTGTGGTGAGTAATGACAATATTAGACCAAAGTAATTGGAGTTGGATAGATCAACAAGCAACAAAATAAAATACAATAAAAGAATGAAAAATGAGAATCATTGGCTTCGCACCCTTCTCTTTCTCTTTTTATTTTTCATGGGTATCAAAGGCCTCCATCACTTCGCAAATTCTGCAGGAGCCTATCACGAAACGACTTCTGTCGTAAGCTATCTGGACGACCACAGTGTCGAGATTTTTTTTGTCGATGTATGTGCTGTGTTCTTTACATTGCTACAAGAAACTGTGAGCCAGGATCTGCTCAAACTACGGGTACAACATCGTGAAGGTATGCAATACCATCTTTGCCTCACGTAGTTCTAATGCATTTTGCACAGGCGTATCACTGTCATTGCCAACCTGTAATGAACAGGAGCGCGTATTTGAATTTGTACAAGCTATGAGAGACCGTGTCGATTTGCTGCGCAGCCACAGGTTCCCTAATCGCCGAATCTGTCTTGTCATCGATGGTGATCAACTACCTGCCAAACAGCCTACGAATAAAATTCGAAAACAGAAATCAAAAGCTGCGTTCAATGCTGCTCGAGTCGCAGCAATGAAAGGGTTGAATAAGGAAAAACACCAGAAAAGGTTCGAAAAGCAAGCGCGAGCATGGGTCCGATTTTCCGTTGAAATCAAAGATTCCATAGAGCAGGTACGTCCAATAAGTAACAGTTACTGGATGCTCATGCTATATGTAGCACCTCTCTTCCCTGGGATTTCACAAGTACTCGTCACAGACCAATCAACGTAACCTGTATTTTCGTGCACCATTCGAGGCCGATCCTTGCGTTGCGGCACTGGCTCACCAAACAGCGCTTAAAGCGGCAATATATTTGCCTGACGGTGATTTATTCATGTACGGTGGTGCTTTGGAAACTATAGTAAGTAAGAGTAAACCACGAACGCATGCTTATTTTATCTTATTTTCACAGAGGGTGCTACGCATTGATTACGGCAAAAATAACTTTCCGGGTCGTGTGACAACGAAGGCATTGCTGCTTGATAAGCTTGATTTGAGAAAAACCGACGAAAACGACTATATCCTGGTACTTATATGGAGTTTCCTAGCTCAAAATCTGACATCAGTTAGGCCGAAAGACGTCTGATAGCTATTGGTGCAATTCTGGAAACGATTACGCCCGCAATATAAAGAATAAATTCTTTGCAACGATTAAGAAGGCTGTCATCAATACCGGTGCGGATTTGACCTTTGCAGACGATATAGTGAATAATGTAAAGATAAGAAAGAAAAATAGTTAAATGGTAAATAACCGTTATCTGAAGGTGATCGACTGCCTCGACAGAATCTCAGAGATGGAAGCGGATCGATTCAGAATCGCGTGGCACCAATTCTGCGCCCCTGTTATCAGTCTTACTGGTACCGGCGCAAAGATCCGATTTGGCTATCCGTGTATGCGTGTAGTTGATGTAGACATCCTGAAAAAGGTCAACAGCGAAGAAAGTCCTGTACAAAGAGTCACAGCTCCTGCTTCAAACCAACAAGCAAGTAGTCGCTACACCTTCGTCGAAGCTCGTCATATAGCTAAATCCCACACCGTCGAAGAGGAAACAGGCCCGCTTCGAGTTTACCGGCCACCGAAGAAAACGCCCTCGGCAGGAAAAAAGCGTAACAAGCGCAGAAAAGCCTCCAGTGCCAAAGCTGGATCGAGCAAGCAGAAAGAGGACCCAAAGCGAATTTCGTACGAGGACGCTTCCAGTGGAGAAGATATCAGTTTGCACGAGATGTCGAGAGCGACGATAATCTTAACTTCGGGATTGTACTCGTCTGTCCTATCAGCTGCTAGCCAGCGATTCCCCTCTGATCAACATATCGCAGTGCTTCAGACCAATATCATTTGCGACGTTATCCAAAAAGAAGTAGCTGACATGTCATTGGTACGACAAATCGCTCTACAAATGGCGAACATTGCTCTGCGCGCGGCCATGACGTTAAACATCGAATGCAGAGAGAAGGTATTTCGCGCTTTCTTTCAATCTGACATGAAAGGAGGTGAAGGGCAACGGGATAATGCCAGCAATACTTGGCAATGGATCATTCTCATGGCCATGAGATATTCAGGGGCGAAACCAAACAGGCTACCATATATCATGCACTCGCCAGCTGTTGAAGATGCTTACTTGCCGGCGAATGGTATTGTTCAAAACCCGAACACTTACATTGCCCACCCCGAAGACAGCAGTGTAACCTCATTGGTCTCGCTCATGGGCGACGCGCCGGAGCTCAAGAATACTTTGCTATACGCACGGAAAGTATGGTTTCTTGGTTACAGAAACAAATGGAGCGAAGTTCCACGGCTACCTTCATACCAGTACCGTACCGCTGTTGTTGCCCAGATGGCTGAAGAACTCGTTATTGCTTTTCGACAATGCGTCCTTTCGAACTTTATAAAGAACTCAGTAGACTATATCGGTGTTCGGTTAAAGCACAAGGCGCAAAGGCCGCAAAAGTGGCCGAGAGACGATAACTTCCCTCAATACCTGCTGGATGAAGCAACAGGCAACAAATCCAACGTATGTCCGTCTCTGACAGGAGTTGAGCAAGCTGTTCGGAAGCTTGATCCTGCGACGCGCAGATCAATTACCAAGTTTGTGACGGAGATAAAAAAGATGGTACAGAAAGTCGCTGCAGAAGGAAAGAGTATGTCCGTAGACGATGTCTCTGCCAAGCTTCGACGCAAGGCAACGGTGCCGGACGGCTGACCAGGACACAAGGCCTTTGCAGAGTACATTTTTGCCAGGATCTGGTATATACCTCTCGACATCAGCAAAACACAGGAATCCATTGTCAACGTTGAATAGTGCAACGATGTGCAGCTGCTGATTGATAACGCCAGCGATCATGTCAAATCTGACATAGAAGAATTTATTTGTGAACAGAGAAGTTCCTTGGAAGATGTTTTGTACAAGTCCAGTACTCACAATGATACCGTTGATCTGTTCGACTGTTTAGCCGTGTCACGTCCACTTCCAAGAAAGGGCGAAAAAGAACAGATTCCGACTTCATCGAAAGGGAAAAGGAAGGTACAATATATTGAAGAGGAAGAACACGATGAAGAAAGTGAAGAAGACAAGCAAACGAAGGGTTATTTGCTTTTACCTTTACTTGCAATGTTCCTTGAAAAGTGCCCAGACGATATATCATACCATCTATGCCCGACTGCTCCTAGTCGTAACGTTTGCATACCATTCACCAACCTACACGTTATACGAATGCTTACAAACATTCAGCATCTCTATACTGGACAGAGGCTCGGAGGTAAGCGTTATTACCAGTCCGAAGATCAACGAAACCTCACCATTATCCGTTACAGAAGGCGGATTAAAACGCTCGTGGCAAAACTATCAATCTCAGCAAGCGACAGCCCGAAAGCGAGGAGACAGTTTTACATTCCTGTTTCACCCCACAGTCAAGGCATCGATCGATGGAAGACAGCATAATGTCGTGAAGAGGACTAAAAGGGATTACGCAAGGAAATTGCGCAAGTGTACCCCCGGTACAAAGCTTCCAAGGTATACATCCAAACCAATGTTCCGAACGGACAGTGTACGGCTTTTTACGTTATACACCGACTGGTGTACTCCATCCTTCCACCAGAAGCCACCATTCCTGCCAGAAGTTCGAACACTCGGTCAAAGAATACGACAGAGCAAGGAAACAGAAGCAACAGATATACTTCCCGGCTTTGATGGTGTTGTAGGCCTCGATTTTGTAGAGACATATGCCGCAGCATCGTTTTTCTTGCCATCCGCGCCGGATAAACAAGGAGTGCAGCTTACATTGAAGAGAAATGAGCTGTACGGATGAAGCACGATGAATGGACTGTGGCTTCAGGATCGCGAAGCGAAACACGGCATTGACGAAGATGAAGCAACTTTGGGCGGCGGTTCTCAGGTGTCAAACATAGACAAGCTATTACTCTATGTCAGAGCTTGGCAGGAAGGAGGCCGTGGGCTACGTTTACGGAACTTTTACAGCAATAAGTCTGTCATGCGCAAATCCTGGGATACCTCCCTATCCATATGCTCAAGTCTCGACAAAGCCTGTCATGTTATTATCGAATCTACAAAACAAGATGCGACCAGCGATCAGGGAAAACCTATTTTGTTTGCGCTCGGTATAGACGGTACTTCCACCAGCCATCGACCAGGGGCTCTATCCGCTATGAATACCAGACTGACGAACAGACTACGACGGCATATCAAAGCTTGCGACCAACAACACCAGGTATGCCGCGTCGATGAGTACTGCACGTCAAAGATATGCTGCCGATGCATACAAAGTGGGAAAGTATCTTTTGTGAAGTACCTCAAGAGGGTAGCCAACCGAGGTAAAAAGGCAGCGGATAATGGAGAAACTGAAGTTATCCGAGTTCTCACTTGCGACAAGTGCAAAGGGGTTTTTCACAGAGATGGAAGTGCTGCACACAACATATCCTCTATTGCCGCTTCTATGTTGAAACATGGAAAACGTCCGGCCTGCTTCGTTCGGCCTTCAAGGAAATTGCAAGAATGAATCTACCTTGACAAGTAGATTGGGCCTCTGCGCCCGTAGGTGCCCAGGTATGCAACATGTCAAGTTCGCAGTCCGACAACTAATTTTTATACCCGTGAAATTTTCGCGGCTCGTAGTGCACCTGATATATATATATATATAAGAAACCTCGCTTTAGTACTTTCAAGCGGGCCTCGATAAGCATCGTAGTCTTTCCAATGGGGATACGATTGGAGATAGAACTACGGGTCCATTGATTCCACTTTTCATGTGTATATGATGATTGGTACAGGTAAACTCATGCATCAGAAACCTGTTGTGGCCGGCATTGATTATAGATCTGTCGCTGTATCCCGCTGGATTCCATATACGACGTTACAACCACTATTTTGCAGTGATTGGGGATTATTACACGTTTCTTATAAATAGTACTGTTAAATATCCATAAAACGCAACATCATCCTTGCAAAAGTAGTACTGTTCCCAGCCAATCAGTTTACTAGTTCCGTCAAGGTTGAACAACTGCAATAGCCATCTTCCCATCTCTGCATATAAAATAACATCGAAACCGTCTCTTCTCACACCCTTTGGTCCTTTGGGATGTTCTTTTTGTAACGGTTCATTTGATTTGCCTTCTTAGTCCTTTCATATTCTGCAGGTGTTGGATAACTTGCTCAATAAAACTGCGCGCTTCAAGCACCCAGAGCAGGCACACCATTGGACCAAATGCGAGCCCATAAGAAAAATGGGCTGAGCCCACGCGCCCATTTAGGTGCCCAGGTATGGATTGCAGTCAAATGCGGATCCCAACGATTAATTTTATGTCCGTGAAGTTTCCGCGGTCGTACAGCACATAACGATCTGAATCCATCAATCAATGCACTGAAGTGGTATGAGTCCGTTTTGGGAAAAAAGTTAGAAAGATCTTGAAAGGCACGTTTAATACAACAAGGTACGCTGGGTAATTCAGAAATTGGCAAAATAATAAAAAAAATGGATGCGCGTGTAATATGGGTGTTGCCGACGAGGTGAAGAAGACAGAATATGGTTTACAAGCCCCTGATTTGTTGGTTTTCGTCCATTTCATTGATTCTGCATCATTTCTTATATGTTTCCTGAATATATTATTCTTGTCCGTAGAAAGAAGCTACTACGCTTCCGTTGGAAAGAGGTGGAAGATGTGGATCTAAAACATGCGCAGCTTCGAGCGTCAATACTGCATCTGATGGAGTCGAAGCGGAAGAGGCAGTTCAATTACCTTA
>JNDT01001840.1:0-14267 GCA_000697055.1 Saksenaea vasiformis B4078 | reverse complement strand
CTGTTTGGTTGCATCGAGGGCATCGAATTATGCGACCAGAGACAAGAGCTGCTTGCCATTTTTCTTTGGACAATGCGGCTTTTGCTTCCGATTTTGCCTTGCGCTTCTCGTTGGCTTTCTGGGCTCAAAGAAAGGCTTTAGACTTTTTGACTGAAGGACCAGGGTCGGAAGTCTCTGTATCTGATTGATGTTATGAGTTCTCATTCAACAGAGGGGACTAATTATACCTGAGCCCTGCTCATTGTCTTTGTCTTCTGCGGAGGATTCATCCTCATGGTCCATGCTCTCTTTAAGTTCTTCTGTTTTTGACTCAGTGCCTGTAGCATGACTATGAGCCCAAAATCACGATGTGATAAAAAAAGAATATAACATGCCTGATGTGGAACCATAACTTGACTCGATCAGCGGCTGTAAATCGCCATCTGGATCCAAGAGCTTTCTCTTCTTCCCTTTTGAGGAGCTGCGTTTCGTATGAGTTTAAGTCTGTGCCTTTATATTATCTACGTGTCAAAAGCGCAGAATCCAAACTCTTAGAAGCCTCAGCTCTTATTTGAGGACCGCCGCTACGGCTGAAGTAGGAGGTAATTAGCGTCTGGTCCTGTGGTAAGGTTTTTGACTTCGTTCTGCGTTTTTTTCTTGGAGCCATATGGGAGAGAGTAAAGAAAGGAAAAGAAGAAGATCAAAAGTATTTTGATTGTGACGTCCAACAGGTTCTACAGATGCGTCACCTACTATCTGTCACCTCTCATTAAATGGATGATATCCACATATGTATCTGGATGAAACTTTAGGCTCCATCTATCAATTATCTGTCTTTCAATTGCTCATAAAGCCCGCATGTATACTTGATACAGCTGTAACCTCCATACTGTTAGAATTTAGATTGGCCATGATATTGTGATGGAACGGCTTATAAAAAGATAAATGGTAAGGAAGGACAAATGGTAATGAAGCCCATACGGAATCAGGAGAAAACTATGGTTTCAGATTGAAGTATTTCAGAATAAGCTATCGCTACAGCTCATACCGTCCAAGACAATATCGTGCTTGCCTTGATTAACTACGCCAGTTGCTGTCATTTATGTCTAGATATCTAAATTGCCATATATACTTCGGCATGGTCATGGGAGACACCCATTTCCAAGTGTACAACTTCATAGATGGCACTTCATTCAACAGTTTGCTAATATTTCTCACGCTTACTGTCATTTTAGCCAATGTATGTGCATTGCTGTATATACGTCTGTGGGTATATGGCAGTGGGATCATCAAGCCGGGAGAAGACTATAGATATCACGCGATTGATAATGGGTCCCTTGATATACCATACTGGTTCAAGCGTTATTTGGGCGCTCGACTGGGAGACTGTGTTGTTTGGTTATGTCGGACGGTAGGTAACTACGTGAGACTGGAGTTATTCTTTTTAAAAGAACACCGAAAATACTACCCTCGCTCCTGTCCTTTAGACATTGGAAGTGGGCTCTTAACAATTAACTCCGTTAAGGTTATATGGTCTCTCGTTTACAGCAGAGACTAACAATATGACTTCTATGTAATGAAACAGAATGATATCAAGGGAAGTTGAAGCCTTTATAGCTTGAAGAGCATTTACCCAAAACCTGTATCCAATTAAAATGGAGCAGTTGACGTGAGAACAGAATAGAAACTTCTGTCAGCTATAAGAGTCTGCCATCATTGGAAGTGAGCAGTAAAACAATGTCGATAGCCATCATGAAGAACTACCTCTTCATATCTAGTGATCGTACTGCACTGATGGTTGGCCTCTTGGTTTGAGAGTACAATTATGCAAAGCAAAATGCTGCCGATATAGGCTTTCGCGTGTTCTGGAGAGCCCCAAGGGTGCAAGGCATGATCGGCCCTCCAGGCGTCGATGAGACCTCCAGGGCCAGTTTGCAATTTCAGGGCGAATGAAGCCGCAGCGGGTTCTCAATTATGGATGCGTTGAGCGAATGAAAAGGCCATCGGCTGGCGAATGGGACAAAGGGCCGGTTTCAAAGGGTACTGCTAATTTTTATAATAAGAGGAGGCGATATTTTCCAGCGGGCCTCGATAGGCATCGTATTATTTCCAGAAGGCACACGATTGGAGAAAGGACCACGAGCACGTTGGTCCCATTTTTCATGTGTATCCATGATCAGATACAGGTAATTCATGCATCAGGAAACTGTTGTTGCCTGCGGTGATTATAAACCCTGTCGCTGTATCTCACTGGATTCATATACGACGCATGCGACCACTATTGTGTTGTAGAAATGGTTGAGATTACTGTACACCCTTTATATAAACAGTATTGTTATATTTCCGTGAAACGTAGCATCATCGTTGCAGAAGTAATACTGTTCTCAGCCAACCAGTTTACTAGTTACGTCAAGATGAGCAATTGCAACAGTCATCTTTTCATCTTTGCATATAAAATGATATCGAAACCCGTCTCTTAATACACTCTTTGTTCCTTTGGTATGTTCTTTTTGCAACGCTCTATTCGATTTGCTTTCTTACTCTTTTTATATTCTATAGTGTTGGATAACCTGCGCAATCTAACTGCAAGCTTCAAGCACGCAGAGCAGGCCACACCGTTGGACCGCAAGTAAGACCATAAGAAAAATGGGCTGGTCCTACGCGCCCGTATAGGTGCCCAGGTATGGAATATAGTCAAACGCGGATTCCAATGATTAACTTGATGCCCGTGAAATTTTCGCGGTCCATAGAGCACCTGTCTCTCCGGACTATTGCTGCATTCATTAACTCTGGCATACTTGATACCATCCTCCGTAGGAAATTTTGGAAGATGATACTCAATTTACTCTTTGTATTCTTACAAGGTTGATGTCTTCTATGCCGTCGGGATGATGACAGCTGCAACGTCATGGGGAGGTCCACCAAAACATAACTATATTAGATTTAGTACACTTGCGTGTTGGGCAGCAGTACCATTACATTTGCAATGGTTTTATGAAGGATATCCGCATGTTTGCTCCATTCTGCAATCTTCAGTATTTGGAATATTGATAACGTCGCATGATTGTTTTTGATTAACTAACTCTGTAATAAAAGTCGTTGGGCTTTCTGACTGACCAGAGCACTGTAACTATTCCTCAGGTTTTACAGTCAACGATACATATGGAAAGAGAATAGTGGTAATGTGGTATTCTCTTTACAGATAAATATGAAGAATTTGTGTCAGATGGTACAGATACGATAGAATGAACCAACGTGCACTACAAGTCGTCGAAGCCCAATCGGTGCCATAAACAGTCGATCGAAATTCAACGCTTCAACGATATCTCTGTACATGTCCAAGGAGCAACGTTGGCTATTTTGCATGAAAATCGCTATTATCGCCTTTGATAGATCCAGCTGGTGGCTCATTCGTAGATCTCACAGAAGTCCCCTTCTATATTCTTGTCGATGCTTGACGGTGTTGCATTGTGTTGCAGAGTTAACAGGAAATAGACATGAAAGGATTCTGTTTAAGAGACAGAAGCTAATGACCCTTAGATCAACACGTTGTTACCTTCTTTTGATTTGTAGCCTTCGATATTTTTCAGTAATTTAAGCTATCCTCTCGTTTTCTACTTTAACCTAAGTCATCCATGACGCATATAGTTCTTTAAAACGATTGATAGCCTTTTCCAAAGCGGTAACATATCTGATATTGTGGTAAGTGTCCATTATCGACAGATAACGTTGAATTCTCACCTGTATATCCCTCCAAGTACATAGTATCCATTGGATGACTCTGGTATGGATAGATAAGTCGTACGACATAGGTCCGATATAGTTGTCGGATGTCTTCTGCATCATTTTACAAGGAAACAGCATCGATTCAATGGTTGACTCTGGCCAAGTGAAAAAAGTGTTTGATAATACCATTATCGAATCTAGGCTTTGCTCAAATTATTTTAATGATACAATACTCTAATGGGCCAATTCGGCAAGGATTTTGTCTGCTCCCATCTCTCTCAGCTTAGCAGCAACTTGCACGCCCAACTGTGAGACAAGCTCCTCTTCTTCTTTTGCGTCCTTTGCATTCTCCAAATTTATCTGCTGCTCAGTCTCCACGACATTTTGACCGTCCACACTAGCAACCAGACCTCGAAGCTTAAAAATCGGCTTCTCTAAGTTTGTATTGACACCGATAGGCACGCTACAGCCTCCTTCCAACGTTCTCATCAACGATCGCTCGCTCAAACATCGTAGACGTGTCTCGTGATGGTTCAATCCTTCAAGAAGAGCAATACACTCTTGATCGTTCTCGCGGCATTCCACTCCTAAAGCACCTTGAGACACAGCATGCAATGACTCGGAAGGCTCGAGGATATGTGAAATGCGGTGACCTTGATTCAGACGGACAAGACCAGCGACAGCTAGGACAATGGCTGCGTATTCGCCTTCAGGATTATCCAGCTTTGCCAGTCGGGTGTTCCTGCACAAAATTTACTACTCACTTTTTTTTGAAGTATTAAACTTACAGATTACCGCGCTATTATCCGAACAAAGCAAGCAGATAATCCCATATAATCAATACATTTTTTTTGTATACGGTATTTCGACTTACCACATCCTTGAATATGATATGAGGATATCTGCGTTTGAGCTGTGCAACGCGGCGAAGACTGCTAGTACCCACAACAGACCCTTCTGGCAAAGTTGATAGCGTATGATTCTTGAATTTTTCTGAGAGAACCACAGCATCATTGGGATTTTCACGTTCCATTATTGCACCGAGGAACATTCCAGGAGGCAATGTCGTTGGCAAGTCCTTTAAACTGTGTACTACAAAGTCTACGATTCCCTTCTCCAATGCAACCTCTAATTCCTTGGTAAAGAGAGCCTTCTCGCCAATTTTACTCAAAGCCACGTCCAGAATGCGATCGCCCGTGGTTGACATGGCTTCGATTTTGAATTCGTGTTGGGGGTACATTTTCTGAAGACAATCGCGCACATGCTCGGTTTGAACCATAGCTAATTGCGATTTGCGAGTGCCAATTGTATATGTTTTGCCGATTTCTGAGCTCATGGTAGTAAAGAGGAACCCTGTCAATTGCACAGCGGCAAGAAAATTTAGCAGTCAGCGTATATGACACGGGTATTTTTGAATTCATCGCCTGTGTCCCACCTGTGTCCCCAGCGTCTGCCTCTTAGGGACGCTCATGTAACGTAATTTGGGGAACTGTTAGATAGGTAGCTTAAAATTCTCTAATGAAATCTGATCGTACGCTAATACCAACGAGTGCTTGAGGCTCCGCGGATCGACTGTTTAGGCTTAGATAGATGAAGTGATAATATCTACCTGTAGGCTCTCAATGAGGGCTTAAATTACGGGCACTCAGCTCATAGGTACTCACCTTATGGACGCTAGCTGCACAGATACCCACAACTTGCTTTTATTTGAAGAAGGTGCTACCTGCATTAAAATTCGGTAAGGCGTTTGCCCAGCCGCCGGCGAAAACACATTATATGAATGTCCCTAAGCACTAGGTTCTGAGTGTCCGTAGCAATCCCCGTTTAGCACTATTCTGCTTGTTCTGAACCCCGCTGAAATATCGGCTCAAAGATAGAGGCTAGTACAGATGAAATATGGTGTGAGTACTGAGCAAGCATCGTATCCCATGGAAGGTGTGCCAGTTGTTTCATGATTTCCATAGTCTACAAAACAGAGTTCGAATTAAAAATACTCGACATCCAGATAAACTTCGCATTTTGATATATTCTTTTTATGGCGATGCAACCGCTCAGGCGTTTTCTTTGCTGATCATTGAACGATTTTTTTATGCCACACTAGATAAGTTATGCACCCATGGAGGCCAGGTCAGCGCTAACGGAGACATTGAATAGCAGTCATTAGTAGGAATTGGCGACAACATCTGCTGTTTTGATGGTGAATAAGGGCCTATGTCACAGCCACAAGGTTCGGGTCGGAGGTCATGCAGGCTAAACAATGAAAAAAAGACATGAATGATCTGGTATATATGATGAAGAATTGACTTCCTTACCGGTGACGTTTTTATGGAAGACAGCGCCAAAGAAAAAAAATGGGTGCATGCCTTTAAATACGGATTATTTTGGGTGGGACCTATCCTCAACTCGGGACACTTTCAAGTCTTCCGATGGGATACGGAGTATTTGCCACTGAAGCGATTTAATACAAAACGATGGGATATCTTCCTTATCTCGAGACATCTTGCGCCTTCCGATGGGATGCTGGGAGACTGAGAGACCCGTCACTGAAGCAATGAACTATTCCAATGTGAACTATTCCTTGGATTAACGCAAAGTGAACTACTTCCCAGCGCAAAGACGCATCGCTTTTCATATCTAATTTAATGCAAATGCACATCAGTTTTCCTTATTTAGAACCGAGATGTGATGTCCAAAAGCGGAGCAGAGGTGGCTTGTGCACATCACTGTGCTTTCACACACATGGTGTCCATTTTCAAGGCCGTCCAGCAAAACGATGTAGAAGTCATTCGATATTTGATCAATCTCGCAGCTGGGATACAGGCTGCCACAATTGTTCCCAAAGAAGACCAACAATGGCTCTTGCGCTACCTAAAATCGACAGGCCAGAAGACCTATAATATCAATAGACGATCGATAAGAGGGAGGACAGCTCTACATTGTGCAATCGCTTGGAATAGACCTGAAATTGCTCGCATGCTCATTGAGTGCTCTCTGGTTAATGTGAATGTGCAAGATCGTGAAAATGGGTGGACTCCTTTACATAGGTAAAGGCTTACTGCGATCCCAGCTCCCGTAACACCCTGCATAGTGCATTATATCTGGGAAACATAACATTGGCTACTATGTTAACTCAGCGAAACGATATCGATTTTACCATAAAGGTTAGGAGAACATAGATCTGGCAGATATTTCTAACAGGCTTAATAAAATTAGGATTGGGATGGTTATCGGCCTTTAGAGCTTTTCAACGTAACTATGCACAACACGTATCCTACAATTACCCGCTTAGAAACCGAAGAAAAACACGAAGATCCTCACGATGAAAGAATTGCTCGAACTAACAGAAAAACATACGAGGGCGGAACAGATCTGTACTCGTGGGGAGCCAATACCAACTACGTGTTAGGTCACCGGGATTCAGAAAACAGGACATATCCTGAACGTGTACCGCTAAATCTTGAATCACAACGTAATCCATGTATCATGAAACGCTGTAGCTACGTTGTTCAGTCAATACACATGTCTAAGTATCATATGGCGATAATTACCAGCGAACCTGTTCACAACCTCTTGATATGCGGGTTTGGACGCGGAGGTCGATTGGGCACAGGCAGTGATTACGATACCCAGCTGATGCTTACGCCAGTTTCTTGGTCTGAAAGATTTGTTACGGTCGCACTTGGGCGCGATCACACTGTCGCTGTGACCGAGAGCGGTAATGTTGTTACGTTTGGTAGCAATAAGTTTGGTCAGCTAGGTAAGGATTCGGAACCACTCAATGGTCATGTATCTTACATAGCAAAGGTTATGAGACGGATACTGGTAAGGACGATCCTGTGCAGCTATCGCCGCGAAAGGTCCAGGCTACGTCGCTCAAAAAGCAGCAGATTATTGGCGCTGCAGCTTCACAGATTCATTCCGTTGTTCACACATCCACGGACGTTTTCACGTTTGGCCGAAATGAAGGGCAGTTGGGTAGGTTTTTCAATTGCTACTGAACGCTTTGACTGATTATGTACTTATCTCAAAAGGCTATCATCACTCTGGCGACGACATACATCAGACGAACCCAAGAAAAGTTGGATTTTCAACTAATATTCTACAAGTTGTTGCGACGGTACGCCATTGCTACCATGTTTACCAATGGTCTTATGTGTGTGCTTTTAGGAAAACGCTACTGCTATTTTATTGGATACCCATGAAGTAATACTTCTGATTGGCTTTACGCAGCAGAAAATTAAGTACGTTCCTTAAATGTAAACGGAACATTTATCTTATGATGTAGTTTTCCTCTGAACCGCTTTCCCGCAAACATACAGGTGCATACACCTTTAAATGGTTTTATCACAAAGCTCTTTGCAGGCGACGGCGAGACTTTGGGCGCAATTTCTTCTGCAGGAGATGTATTTTTGTGGACAACTGAACCAAGCGAACGATCTGCAGCAACAGGTGTACGTCAGAAGAAGAAATTGACATCAAGCTCGATAAACCAACCAAAGCGGATTTGGACATTTACAAAACCTCACTTAGCAGTTTGTGATGCCAGTATTGGACAAGGCGGAGAGGTGATTGTGTGCACCGAGGGAGGAAATGCATTTATTGGATCCCCTTTGAGAGACAGCAAGGATGGAAGTTACAAGTTTACTCTCGTGCCCTATCTTCAGCGATGTATCCGAGTATGCACGAACTCTAGCGGTGCATTCGTGGCTCTGCGTTCCGAATATAAAGCGCCAAACCCGTCAATTGAGCCGTCCACGTTTGTTGACGACTTAGGATCGGCACTACCACATCTCGAAGTTATGAGAACGCTGCAACCTGAGCAAAAACCTAGACAAGAATCCGATACTAGAGCCGATCTGACAGCGAAAGATCGTTTTGAGAAGAACCCTAAAGACAACTTACAACATTTAATCGAACGTGCGTGGCAATCTATGGAGAAAATCGCGGATATTGATGATACGCTTGATACAATATTTATTGTCGAAGGAAGACGCTTGTACTGTCATAGCACAGTATTATGCTCTCGTAGCAACGTTTTCAGGCAATTGATTAATGAGGCTCGAACGGACCCGCGGATAAGGTTTGCAAGACAATATAGCTACATAGAATTGCATTTCGAACAATACCGGCTCGAAGCAGTGTTGCTACTGATGGATTATCTATACAAGGATACGTATTCTCACCCAATGGACGCATTTTATACACCATCGTTGCTCTGTTGTAATCAAGACGCACCAAATACACCAGCACTTGTACAGAAAGACTTGTTGGATTTAGCACAACGACTTGATCTTTCTGCATTGTACCATTCAGCTGAGTCTTCGTTTAGTAGGAAGCCACAAGCTACGATTCTGGCCGACTTCGAACACTTATACGAAAGCTCCGCTGGAGTAAATGTAAAGCTTTTATTGAAGGATGGAAATATTTTATGCCACGAAATTATTCTACGCCAGCGCTGTCGGTTTTTTCAAGAACTATTCTGCCCAGGAGCAACATGGGTAGAAGAACGACGGAAGGCGGCAAAGCCATTAAAAGGGACTTTTATCGAAGTCAACCTGCAACATATTTGCAAGGAGACGATGGAGGTTGTTTTGCGACATCTTTATGCTGATCACGAGGAAGTAAAATTATTCGGGCATGTCAAGAAAGAGGACATTGAGGAAATGATAAATTTGCTATTGGACATACTTGGTGTTGCGGAGGAATTATTACTGGACCGATTAAAATCCATTTGCGAACGTTCTTTAGCAAGATTTCTAACGTTGCGGATGGCTGTTCCTTTGCTTGATTGGGCAGATTTGTATTTTGCAGATCAGCTGAAAAATGCATGTCTATCCTTCATTAGCGCCAATTTATCCACATACATCTCACTAGGGTAAGCACTTTGACGATAACTGAACCCTTGGTGACCTTTACATACAAAGGACTTTTCTGCAGAAGGAGTCGCTGGTACATGATGTGGAAGAATATGTACGACACCAACAAATGGACAAATCACCCTTTGTGCGACAAAGCAAGAATTGGCGCCAGATACCAGTATCGTCCCTCAACGGAGCCACAGAAGACGAGGAAGTCTCAGCATCGCTTTATACCCTATCCCGTGAAGATAAACCAATCATCACCAACTTCGTTGAGAAATTTGTCGTATTATATCCTAACCAGTCAGGTGGACGTGATGACAGAGCACTAGACGCTATACATGATGATATTGCCAGCACTTCTGTGGAAAAAGTGCCAAAACAGCTGCAGCCTGGCAGCACAAAAAAACCTGCTGAGGATAAACAGCAATTTAGAAAAGATAGAAACGCAAATGGCGCTAATTCTAATGAATTAACTCCGAGCAAAGCACCACGATCGAGCTGGGCACAGTCTTCGGCCACTAGCGTTGCAAAGTGAGTAAAGCCGGTTTATCGTGTTCGCCTGCGTTTAACGTTAATATAGGCAGCCGTCACTACGACAAATTTTGGAAGAGGAGCCAAAAGATCATACACCACTTAGTCCATATCCATCTCGAAAGGTAGGCATCGTGTATACAAAAAATAAGAACTACAGTAATGATTTGTACATTTTCAGCTTTCATCTGGGCATATTTCTAAGAAAATATCGCAGAAAGAGAGGCGAAGACTTCAACAGCAGGAGATGGCTAATAGTATTACTGTCGCCGCCACGCCGAAACCAATTTGGGGGAAACCGGCTGTCACTAATACGGAGTCCAAGTTACCTGGACCATCGCGGTTGGAGAATGATAGCTCAGCCGTATCATCATTATATGTTCCGCCGGGTTCTCCAGATAAAGACCTCAAAGGAAAAAAAATGTATGCAAACTTGCATCACACTTTGCATTGACCGGTTGAGCATAGATATGTCCCTGAGACCTTCTTTGAGGAACGAAATGAGGCACCAAAGCTAGAAAAGGAGAGTCAGGACCAGATTCCCTTTGATCCTGCTCGTTCTATTGGGTCTACATTTACTTGGACACCGATTCGTCGCTCTATGAGAACTGAAAGCATGGAAATAGTCCATAGTTCCAGCAAGGCGCAATCATTTCAAATGATTCAGCAACAACAGGAAATTGAGGACAACTGGATTAAGGGCAAACGACATAAGAAGAAGCTTGTCCAGATTCAAACTGAAGAAAAGGCCATTGAAGGTTTATCGGAGTTCTATCTTCAGACAATTGAAACAGGGAGTGGAGAATGGTTTGAAATTGGTAGGATAGATAAGGTTTGCTTGAAATGAATTATTAGGACCTACATTCGAAGGGGAGATTGCGCACAAAAAAAATCGTCGTCAGTAATTTCAATATCATAGCGATTCGTGTACATTTACAAAAACAATGCAATGAATATAAACTTGCACCAAGCATGTTCTTAGACAATCGTCGATAGAAACAGGCCTGCTTATTCCGGTTTTGCTGATGATCATTACAGAAGTGTCTAAGTAATCGTATAAAGAAGCAGCAATCGACCATAAACTAGGAACCTCGATCCCTGTTGGGTTTCTATTTTTTTTTTCTCGTTATATGTAATGACACATTTTCTGATTTGTCAATTGATTGTATTTCCGGATAGCTAGGGCAAATATTCCCAAGCAATTGAATAACCTTAAAGAACTTACTACTTCCAGCACGTTCTATTCGCAGAATATTCGAACATGTCGCATCTTAAACTGAAGCGTTACAACAACACAATAGTAACGTACAGCAAGTAGTTGTTTTGATCCTTGTATGGCTCCAATATTTGTTGTTCGCTTATTTTAGCACAGAAAAAAAAGAGGTACTGAAGAACAGATTATTGTCGCCGTAAGTTGAACTGAAGGTCGAATTGCCAGGAGAAAGCAGGTAAATATAGAGAACGATGAGCCAAGAGTAGAGAATCCGGTAACGTACCTATCCGATCCGGCGGATGCCCAGAATTTTCGTAGATATGAAATCATTTCCCGAATCAAAAGATGATGAATAAATATGCAACGTTTGAGCTGCCATTGATGTTCTAAGAACTATGGTTGATTGAAATGATCGCTGCTGTACGATAGTACAAACGCTTCTAAAGAGGATGCACTCATTTTATTTGGAAAGGATCTTTTGAAACGGACGACATGTGATGTGCGAACACGCAGCATTCACTCAAGTTTTGGACGTTCCGAGAGATACAACCATCCTCCACCGTTTTCGTATTTATATATTTTTATTCCCTAGGCTATGTAATAGTTTTGGCTAGAAAGATATAAGACGTAAAAGGATAACAGAAAATGTCGCAGGAAAGAAAAAATGGACTTACGAAAACTTGAACATGATTGGTCCAAAAGAACTATTCCGCAGGGCGGATGTCGTTTTGCTTGATCTGAGTTTTCTTCCAAATCACTATAGACGGAGTCGATTGGTCAAACTCACTGGGGATCAACACAGGTAATAGTCAATAAAAGATACGAGGGAAAGATGTCTCTATTTTGCTAGACTCTACATGGATATTTATACTAGATAATTCGGCTAACAATATAAAAGAGGATAGGCATAGTTGCATTAAAAGGGAAACAGGATAAGACAATAAGAACGGGCAATGGCCGAACTCCAAAAGCGACTTCAATCCGATGTATCACTTGTGGCAGTGTAACCGATGGTATTATGTGATGCGCGCGTTGATGGGATTTCCAAAAGGGAAACGGCGTCCGCATTTGGTAGGACAAAGTCCAGCGACGACACGGTGTCGTAACGGTGGATATGTCTTGATCTGAATTGTCTTCCGGGAAACGGTCAAACCCACTGGGGATCAAGGGGAACAATAAAGAATAAGAATGGGAGTAAAAAACGATAATGCTTTATTGTCGCCATGAAAGTTGGTATTTATATTTTTTCTCTAAACTATGTGTAATCTATAAAACGGTTGAAGATATAAAAATGGAATGGAAGTGAATACATCACTTCGTCATTTGCTGAGCAGAGGTTCCTTGAAGACATGTTCTTTTTGGAGCAGAGGCCGAGAGGACAATGGCTTGCTGTTTTGGGATCCTTGCCCGATTACACAGAAGTTCTTGTGCGACTACAACTTGGCGCGCACGACACACGGAAAAGAAACAAAAATTGCGGGTTATGTGGATCGAACACATGACCTTTAGATCTTCAGTCTAACGCTCTCCCAACTGAGCTAAACCCGCCTACTGTGATTAACGGAAGGGGTACAATAATTTGTGGCGGCCTTGTATAAGAAGGTCAAAATATGTTTCATTTGGTTATAGATATAATAATTTGTGACTTTGACAGGTGTCTTGAAGATTTGTAAATATGAGATTATTTTTTAAATTAAAAAATAATAAATAAATATGTAATATTTAAGCAACTATCAATGTTCTAAGAAATATGATTGATTGAAATAATTATTATTATATGATAGTATTGTCATATTTTGACATCCTTTTCATAATGTTTCAGTTATTGCCAAATGAACTTGTAAAAGTTTTATTGTTACATGAGTTTTTTTTCTTCATTGCAGATCTGCAGTAATCTAAATCTAGTTCCTGATTTTTGTTATCAACTGTCCAGGGCCATCATTGTCTATTTTCACTACCAATTGTAGATTACTTTTGTGATTGTACCATTGGTATCTTTAGACTCAGTTGAATGAAAACTTTTACTCTCATTATTACTAGTTTACAAGATGTCTCACTATTAATGTCCTGATTAAATTTTAAAAACATATAAAAGAAGACTCTTTGAATAATAAAAATCTTTATCTCATGTTGTATGGGTAAGTTAATTGGGACAGTAGACAGATAGAATCCTTTGAGACTGTTGGATGTCTTTATTTCAGTTAGATTGTCTGCCTATTTATATGATTCAGTCTTTTAGCGGTGTAAGTGTAGTTTTGTGTAAGAGAGAAAAAGAAAGAAAAAAAAAGAAAAGAAAAGAGAAAAAAAAATATGTCATTCGGTTGTAAGTGAGCACCAGATACTTTTATAGTCGGTATCAAAGACTTCAAAGAGTTAACGATGATAAAGGTATCAACGGAGTGATCAGAGATAAAAAGGGAAGTGTAGTATTTGGAGATGATGATCAATAAAAGACAATATACACCGAGAACAACGATAGTACGGTGAGACTCCTGTTTATTTCGGGATAGAAGTAAAAAAAGAGGATTGTTACTACTTTTCCGCTACTGTTGTAAATAAAATAAAATTCTTCTTAACGGAGCTTATGTCTCTGAAACAAGTCCAATCAAGAGATACAGTTTATAATGACTATATTCTCTTAACTACGGTGAAATACCACATTACCCCCCTCCAGGCTCTTTAGCCGCTTGAAAATGATAAGTTTAATGCTTATTATGTTTGGAGCGTTTACGTGTTTGTGGTTTTGTAGTGATGTGGTTGCGTTTGAGGTTGTCTGGTTTATTTTTAGTGGGACTATCAGCTATGCGATCCCAATAAGCAGCAATGCTTTTGGGGTCTGTAAAATGATGAGCAGGTTCCCATGTATCATCTTTAGCCTCATAACCTTTCCAACGCACTTTATACAGATATTCACCTTTTTGTTTCTTGTGGGAGACAATAGCATCAACAGTATAGAT